>PIJE02000013.1:1422727-1472469 GCA_002895965.2 Coryphaenoides rupestris
GCCACCAGGAACTGGTGGTGCTTTACAGAAAGTAAATGGAATAATGAAGAAGGAGGATTACCTCCAAATTCTTCAGGAGAACCTAAAATCATCAGCCAGAAGGTTGGGTCTTGGGTGCAGTTGGGTGTTCTAACAGGACAATGACTCCAAAAGTAGTAAAGGAATGGCTAAATCAGGCTACAATTAAGGTTTTACAATGGCCTTCCCAAAGTCCTGACTTAAGCCCCATAGGTTCCATATTTCAAAAACACAATGTGTCTTATCATTGCTACGCTGACGACACCCAGGTGTATCTCCCCATAGAAACAAGTAATAAGAACAACAGCTCAGTTAGTATCCTCCTTAAGTGCCTAGACAAGGTCAAAGCGTGGATGGCTAGAAACTTCCTCCAACTAAATGACGCCAAAACCGAAGTGGCACCCAACCTTCACCCCCATGCCAGAAATCTTGGTGTCATCTTTGACCCATGCCGCAAGTTTGACAACAAATAAACTCTTGTGAGAGGTTGCTATTTTCAACTACGTAACATCGCCAAAGTAAAACCATTCCTCACACCAAACGATCTAAAAACCATTACCAACTCACTAATCACCTCACGGCTAGATTACTGTAATTCACTATACCTAGGCACCAACCAGTCACATATATCCCGTTTACAACTGGTGCAAAACGCAGCTGCCTGGCTTATAACTGGGACTAGAAAAAGAGACATCACACCCGTACTGGCATCCCTGCACTGGCTAACTATCAAGTACAGGATTGATTTTAAAGTTTTATTGTTTGCTTTTAAGGCTCTACATGGCTCTAAGTTCTGTGATGTACTGGGGTGCCCCCAGTACATCACAGAACTTATCCACCCACTCTCCAATCCCAAGACACTCAGATCCTCTGACCTGCTCCGCCTGTCAGTGCCTCGGTCGAGGTTAAGGGCTCTGGGCGACCGCGCTCTCTCAGTTGCTGCCCCAAAGCTCTGGAACAGTATACCACACTCAATCAAATGTTCCCCGTCCATTGAACTAAACAAAAATAAACTTAAGACGACATATGTTCAGCCTGGCATTTGAATGTCTGTGAAGTTTCCCTGACTACTTTTATCTATTTGTTTTAACGTATATGATTTTATTGCTATGTTCTTATTTTTAACTGTTTTATGTTTTCACTGTACAGCACTTTGGTCATCCAGTGGTTGTTTTAAATGTGCTATATAAATAAACTTCATTTGATTTGATTGTCATCCGCTTATCCGGGGCCGAGTCGTTGTGGCAGCCGGCTAAGCAGGGCCACCCAGGCTTCCTTCTCCCCAGCCACACTCTAGTTCCTCCTGGGGGATCCCGAGGTGTTCCCAGGCCAGACAAGATATATAATCCCTCCAGCGGGTTCTGGGTCTGCCCCGGGGTCTCCTCCCAGTTGGACGTGCCCGGAAAATGTCTAAAGGGAGGCGCCCAGGGGGCATCCTAATCAGATGCCCAAACCATCTCAGCTGACTCCTTTCGACGCGGAGGAGCAGCGGCTCTACTCCGAGCTCCCTCCGGATGTCTGAGCTCCTCACCCTATCTCTAAGGCTGAGCCCAGCCACCCTGCGGAGGAAACTAATTTCGGCCGCTTGTATCCGCAATCTCATTCTTTCGGTCACTACCCAAAGCTCGTGACCATAGTTGAGGGTTGGAACGTAGATAGACCTGTAAATCGAGAGCTTCGCCTTCCGGCTCAGCTCCCTCTTCACCACAACAGACTGGTACAGTGCCCGCATTACTGCAGACGCTGCACCAATCCGTCTGTCCATCTCCCACTCCATTTTGCCCTCACTTGTGAACAAGACCCCGAGATACTCCTTCGCTTGAGGCAGCAACTCATTCCCAACCTGGAGGGAACACTCTTTTCCAGCAGAGAACCATGGCCTCAGACTTGGAGGTGCTGACTCTCATCCCGACTGCTTCACACTCGGCTGCAAACCGCCCAGTGCATGCTGAAGGTCACGGTCTGCAAAGAGCAGAGATGCAATTCTGAGGTCTCCAAACCGGACAATCTCCTCACCTCGGCTGTGCCTTGAGATTCTGTCCATGAAGATCACAAACAGAATCGGTGACAAGGGACAACCTTGGTGGAGTCAAACACCCACTGAGAACGAGCTTGACTTTGTGCCAAGAATACGGACGCAGCTCGCACTTTGTTCGTACAAGGACCGAATGGCACGTACCAACGGCCCCGGTACCCCATACTCCCGTAGTACCCCCCACAGGATTCAGTTTTTTCCACCGCCCGACAATATCCTCAGTCTGGGTCAGCGGTTCTCCTCCCCGACTGAGCACAGCCTGAGCCAAGCCCTGCTTTCCCTTCCTGAGTCGCCGGACAATTTGACAGAACTTCCATGAGGCCAACCGTAAGTCCTTCGCCATGGCCTCCCCAAACTCCTCCCACACCCGGGTTTTTGCTGTTTTTCTGCCGTTTCAGGAGACCTCTGGGCCAACCAGGCCCGAAAGGCCTCCTTCTTCAGCCTGACGGCTTCCTTTACCACTGGTGTCCACCAACGGGTTCTTGGGTTGCCGCTACGACAGGCACCGACAGCCTTTTGACCACAGCTCCGAGCTGCAGCCTCTACAATGGAGGCTCTGAACATGGCCCACTCAGGTTCCATGTCCCTAACCTCCCCCGGAATGCACAAGAAGTTCTTCCGGAGGTGGGAGTTAAAGACCTTACGGACAGGGGCTTCCATCAGACGTTCCGAGTTCACCCTCACTACACGTTTGGGTTTACCAGGTCTGTCTGGCAGCGGCTCCCGCGCCATCTGATCCAACTCACCACCAGGCGGTGATCAATTGACAGCTCTGCTCCTCTCTTCACCCGAATGTCCAAAACATGCAGCCGCAGATCTGGTGATACGATTACAAAGTCTATCAGCGACCTTTGGCCGAAGGTGGTCTGGTACACTTGTGGACCACCCTATCTTCGAACATGGTATTTGTTTTGTTATTAAGCGATTTCGAGCGGCTGTTTGCGCAGAGGATACCCATGTTTTTTTTTTTTTTTGGACAACCCGTCTTGTCTGGTTTTTTCGTGCGTGTGTATGTGATGACGTCATCAACGACGCGTTGACTTTATTGATAGAAAAGTCGACTTGAAAAAATCAGAAGTCGTGCAACCCCTACTACACACTCTACACCTTTTCTTTCGCGCGAAAGGGAAACACACTGTCTGAGGTCACATACGGTCACGAGGCTGTGCATGCCATGAACAGTCGAACCGTACAACGCACACATCCTCCGAACCGAGACAAGCCAACCGAACGGTTTTCGTTTTTTTTCATGAACCGCGCCACCCCTAATAGGCACACACAACAGTCAGAGCCTTCCCCCCAGCGACTTGTAGTCGCATGGAGGCAACCCTCTCATTCACCGGAGAGAACTCCAACACAGCGGCGCTCAGCCAGGGACTTGTGAGTATCCCCACATGCGCCTGGCGCCTCACGCCCTGGGCAACTCCGGAAAAGGAGAGAGTCCAGCCCCTCTCCAGGAATTTGGTTCCAGAACTGGTGCTGTGCATGGAGGTGAGCCCAACCATATCTATTTGGTACCGATCCACCTCCCGCACCAGCTCCGGTTCCTTCCCCGCCAGTGAGGTGACGTTCCACATCCCTAGAACCAGTCGGCAATGCTAGGGATCCGCACGCCCAGGACCCCGCTTTTGCCTACCGCCCGGTATAAAATGCACCCGACCCCAATGACTCTCCCTGCAGGTGGTGAGGACAACATTCTAGCTAACTCACTCCTGCCAATACAAAGGTCTCATATAAAATGCATCGCATTCTAATCAACACACAGGGTGACATGAAGACGAAGCCCTCCAGCCTTTTACCAGGTGGAATTATGGCTCAGCCGACTGCCGAGTCCTGTTTTGTAATCTCATCTGACGCCGTCTTTCCCCCGGGTCCTCCGCTGCCCCCCCCCCCCCGGGAGCGCAGTGTTGCTCTGGTCAGGGATCCATAACTGATGTGGTATTATTCACCCAAGACGGCCTTCAACAGGAGCTCCCAGGGCAGAGTGCTCTAGCTCCGCTGGGAAAAAAGGTGGCTCTTCTGTCATGGTCTGGGGGACGACGCTGCCTGTTAGTAGCGTGACTTTGAGCAGGTGAAAAGCAGCTGAGGGGATTCTGAGTGATTAAGACCAGAGCTTAGAGATGGAGCCTCCCCCTCTACCTTAGGGGGGGGATGCATTGGATGCATTGTTTTTCCTTTCGGATACTTTGCCATCAAAGCATAGCATAGCTTCAGTACTTTGCACAATACTACATACACAATTACCATGACTGAAAAACCATATAACATATGAGGCCCCACTGATAAGCTATTAACAATTATACTGTGTTTCTATCAATGTTTACATATCATTTACATTTAGGGCATTTGGCAGACACTTTTATCCAAAGCGACTTACAAAGAGTACATTTGTTGAAGGAGAGGCAGCAATATATCACTGTGGTACCTGAAGATAAGAATAGAGCTGTTTTCGAGCATTCATATTTGAAATATCAATGTTTGAAATATCAATATTTCAAATTAGATAAAAAGTTTACTTGTGTTTTAGCAGAACACACCAGCTGCCCCACTTGTGATTCAAAGAATAGATCCTGCTTTGGTAATTTCATAAATTCATAAGTCAATATTAATAACTGGGGGGGGGGGGGAGACAAAACATGCGTTTTTTGCATGCGTGGTGTGTATGTGATGACATCATCAACGACGCGTCGACGTTACGTCGACTTTATTGAGAGAAAAGTCGACTTGAAAAAATCTGAAGTCGTGCAACCCCTAGTGTGTACACATGCGCCATAAATTTACATGCCTGCCATAACTTGCAGGTCAGCTGGCCAGAGTGTAACTAGTGAACCCTACTGCAGGTCATGTCTGAACTATAGCGATGCATAACTGTTGATCAATAAGAGATCATTGAAGGGATATGCTGAGATAATCAAAACCTGTGCCAATAATAACATCAACGTCAACAAGCATAGATACAGCTCTATTATTTCTGTTTTACAAACAAATTCTTGGATTATTTAGTTAATTTATAGGTGGCATAGGCCTAGTTCATGAGTAATATAGTTGCTTGTCAAATTGTATTTGGCATTAGTAAATACAAATTAACATTTACAGTGATACAAGTGGTAACGTGTTCTGGAGGCTATTTTGCACAGATATGAACACAGGCATGCCTTTAGATTTTGGCCTGTCCTTTGGTGTGCCTTGGACACAAAATGTTTGAAAGCCACTGGCCTAGATGGAGGGTAATCAAGGGTTTAAGCTCAAAATAGTGCTACATACACTTTCTGTTCTCAAGACAAACTACAACAATCTTGTTGTGTTGTTATTGGCACTGGTTTCAAAAAGGCGACTATTCGGAACACATGGACATTTTTGGAAAGTAGGCCTAATACATTCTAAAAGTTCAACCAGTCCGAGATTGCGTGAACTTGTTCCCCAAAATTCAAATCAGCTGTAAAGAAAAGATCCAGACAGTGGATCTCTCAGATCTCTTTCACTACCCTAACCACCTAAATCGCCCCCCCCACCAACCAAACATACAACCCTCTTCCTCCAACCCCAAAACTGAACCTGGTGGTCAACATCACACTGCCATGTCTGGACCAATAGGAGAGCAGCAGCAGCAGCAGCAGCAGCAGCAAGAGAGAGAGCGAGAGAGAGAGAGAAAGAGAGAGAAAGAGAGACCTGAGACAGAGAGAAACAAACAGCCAGAGAGCCGAGAGAGAGACGGAAAGCGCGAAAGACAGAGGGACCACACAGCAGCCCATCCAGCTTTGGCGGATACACATTAAGAGCAAACACGGCTCTCTGTCAAACAAGGCATTTGGCCTTGGCTGTCTGTTAGCATTAAAATCAACAGCTCACATGCCAACTCCGCCCCCAACAGCAATATCAATTTACACAGGAACCGGCGAGGTAAGGCTGATTATCACCATGGAAACCCAAGTTTTACGGACCACTAAACCCAGCAGTTACGTTGATAACAGACCATTAGGTCCAATGACTGATGTTGACTTTTCAACATCACAACACCTGAATCCTGATTGTCTAATGAAATATGTAAAATTGTGCTGATTGTAGTGAGACAAATATCTTCTCACAGGTGAATAAAGTATAACATTATTTTGTATGTTATGTAGGCCTACTCCAGATATTGCTTAAATTGTAACCACTCATTTGACAGAAAAGGTATGCTTGCCAATGTCCCATGTTTACTTTTCAACATTAGTTCCGGACAGGACTACTGTTAGCTTAGGTACTGACAGTGATTGTATCCATACAGACATGGACTGTGGTTGTACTAGAATCTGATCACACTGCATAGCTATTAGCCAGGCACTTCTTTAATTAGACATGGCTAGCTAAACACAAGAGCAATTCCATATTAGTTTCATTCATCTTAATCAGTGTTATGACTAGTAATAAATGGCAAGCTAAATAGTACATAACTACAGCACAACTACTTTCTGTGGTACTGTTTGACTGTGATTGTGTAATAATCTGATTTTAGCTGTGATTATTGCATACTCACTCACATCACTAATCTTGTGATTCTTTAAATACTGAATTTGGATGTGATCTGATAGCCACCCTCAGTCACTTCCACTGTCTAAGGTCAAGACAGTGATTGTCTTAGCCTCTGGACCAACTCGGGTAAAATCACAGCTAAAATCAGATAACACAACAAAGGGTGATCACATTCTAATACTATAGCAATCATCGCTTCCTAAATCTCCATGTTCTCCTGGATCACCCTTGTACCCACTGACCCAATAATACGTTGTCACCAAGTAAGCCAGAGAAGCAGCCCAAGTGTCCGCCAAGCAACAGTGTATGCAAGTTTGGGTCCAGCCCCAAGTTGTAATTTAGTCAATTATAATGCATTCTAATTTGCCACTCCTATTGGAATGCAGCCTATTTCCTCCTTCTCATGTCATCCCCATCACATGACGCTCCTTATGGTTGTGTTGTGTAAAGCCACACACATTCTGTTTTTCAACGTTTCAAAAGACCTCTTTTTACTCATTTATAAAAAAATATATATATTTAGTCGTTTACACTGAATCCAAATGCAGTGTTCGTGATCAACAAGGCTCTCGAAGTGACATGACGGCTAAGGAGGATGTTATGCCAAGTATAAATAATGTTATTTGATTAAACTAGTAACGCTCTTTCAACCACCCACTGACACCATCCTGTCTGTAACATCCACTCTCCGCCATCGAGTTGATCAAGGATGTTGTGGGTAGAATTGCATTACAATTCATCCATTCATTCATCTATCCATATTGATAGATTGCATCGGCCCATTACTGGGTTAATGTCCACAATCATAGTGTCACCTGAAAATGTAAATACAATATTTACATGGTTACTGAAAATACAATACAGATTCGTTTCAAATACAATGAATTAGACCATTGAAGCAGATAGAAAGCGTCTGCACTATAAATCACAGTCCGAAAACGCCAAACTTAACCCTAACATCATTGTCAACTGGATAGATAGTTAACCAGCCGGCTGGCGTCAAAGTACTTTACGTGCGTTTACAGTAAATAGTAAAAACAAACAACAACATAGTGAGGTGTGTCATACATTGACTCATCCAAGTGTATGTCCACCGGGGTCGGCGGTTCACCTGCCCCCACCACGGAAGCTAACAGCTAACAGCTAGCAGCTAACAGCTAGCCAGGACGATAACCTCCAGCTGAATGTAACGTCGTCGCCGTGTGGTAGCCGTTCACCGGGGCAGGTGAATTAACAACGGCAGGGGCGACACCACCCGGGAATTAGTTAGTTCGTCCAGTGAGGAGCCCGGAGTGTGCGAATGAACACCGGGAGGCGGTGGCTTCTCGCTCGTGTTTTAAACTCACCAGAGGCTTCCGTGTGTTCAGCATCTTCTGCGGGAGCCCCACGACCGTCGCGTCGCGCCTCTGACCCGACGCTGCTTCCCGCTCGGCGTAGTCACGTGGTTTGTGTCTTTACGTGAAGCGTTCGAGGTGTAGTCGGAAAGTTGGTTGATGGACCTCAGCGAAAAAAACCCACCGGAACACTGTCAAATGTGTCAAACTCGGCAGTGAGACGTCACCCCAGCCCCCCGACTTCCAACCAATGTCGCGTTCCACACATGATCGGAAAACAGAGCTGGGATTGACGTCACACAGCCCAAGTTGACTGAAGTCGAGGTTGTTGTCCCTCCTGAAGTCGAAAGATTCCGACTTCGAAAGCGGAAATTCCGACTTCAGCGTACAACTAGAACACATTAATATTGTCCGAAAATTCCTGAAAATTCCCCCCCAGCGGACCGGTTGTCAAAACGACAAGGCCAAGACCGCCACAAACGAATATGCTCCAACTGTATTGAGGCAAATGTATTACAATAGAGCAGACAGTCCAAATGTCCTACCCATGGTAGCTTAAATCGTAACACATTTGTAATAACCAGGCAAAACATATACAACTCTGGGCTCACTGTGGGGTAATAATCGTGTTTCTTTCATTTGACCACTAGGTGGCGCCATAGACACGGGTGGCGCACTCGTTGCAGTTTCCCCTTGACCCGGAATCACAACAACTCATGCTCTCCAGGAGGGCAGCTTGTCCGGCAGATATAATATGTTGGCTCTTAATGCGATGTAAAGCTTCGCATGGGATGACACTCAGACGGCCCCAGGGCATCTCTACGGTACGTCTTAGTAGTATGAAGTGATCACAGGTGACACATTCATCATCGGCTCGCCAGCAAGTGTCAACAGCAGCAACATCAACATCAACAACAACAAGAACAACAACAACAATCTACCGACGCATCGCCTGGTGAGGTCACATTTTAGCACCTATTCAACATCACGGCTGTATCGTGGTTTTAACGAATTTGAAAGTCTAGCTATAGATTATATTGTCCAAATGTTATCCAAGCTAAATTAGCATGGCCATTATTGTCTAAGAGCGCTGTCACGTGACTCCCATCCTGAACGCGAGGGTTGTTTATCTCCTCGGCCCTGTGGTGTTTGTTGTTGTTTTGCGTCAACTAAAACGAATACCATCTTTTGTACTTGCGTCGCAGTGTCCATTCGCCTTGTGCTCTGCGCTGTCCAACCTCTCAGCAGATTGTCAGGGGAGCAGCGATGGGGAACCAGCTGGCGGGGATCGCGCCCTCCCAGATCTTGTCCGTGGACAGCTACTTCTCAGACATCCACGACCATGAATACGACAAGAGTCTGGGCAGCACCCGCTTCTTCAAGGTGGCCCGGGCCAAGCACCGAGAAGGACTGGTGGTGGTGAAAGTCTTTGCCATCCAGGACCCATCCCTGCCCTTGACCAGCTACAAACAGGAGTTGGAGGAACTGAAGATCCGCCTCCACTCCTGCCAGAACTGTCTGCCCTTCCAGAAGAACTCACTGACGGAGAAGGCGGCCATCCTGTTCCGGCAGTACGTCCGTGACAACCTGTACGACCGCATCAGCACGCGGCCGTTCCTCAACGGCGTGGAGAAGCGCTGGCTGGCGTTCCAGATCCTCATGGCTGTGGACCAGGCGCACAAGGCTGGCGTGCGCCATGGGGACATCAAGACGGAGAACGTCATGGTGACCAGCTGGAACTGGGTGCTGCTGACAGACTTCGCCAGCTTCAAGCCCACGTACCTACCGGAGGACAACCCCGCCGACTTCAACTACTTCTTTGACACGTCGCGGCGGCGGACGTGCTACATTGCGCCCGAGCGCTTCGTGGACGGCAGCATGTTCACGGCGGAGAGCGACCAGAACACGCCGCTGGTGGACCTGACCAACAACAACCAACGCAGCCGTGGCGACCTCAGACCGGCCATGGACATCTTCTCTGCAGGTAACCAGAGAGCCACCACCGCCACGCTCCCATCTACCAGGCTCCAAGTCGCTGACTGGCTCTATGAATGAGTCTGACTAAATTACAAAACAATCCCCTGTAGGCTCTCCTATCATTCAAAAGCACCTAAATTACTAATTGATTATTAATTATTATTGTATTGGTCTTCTTCACTGTGAAGTGCTTCGGATAAAAGTGACTCCTATATGTCATTACGACTGAAATGAAACCAAGCAAAAACAGAAATACATTCGTTGTCCTGAGACTGACTACTTGTGTGAATGTGAATACGTATCTGAGGCACAGGTGAATTCCAAACTCATCCCCTGTAAGATCATTAACGACATCACTGTGGATCCTGTCCTAGAGATGTACTGTACCTGCAGGAATCTTTTAAGAATATACATTTTGTCCCAAATTGTTTGATAGGTAGCTTACCTTGCTTTGAAGTATGACTTTTATATACCCTACTAATCAGCGTAATTTCCGGACACAAAATGTCAGGGCACAATTTCAGGGGGAAAAAAAGTCTCCATGTGATTTACTCTGTTCCTACCCATAATGCATCCCGTTCCCCTCCCAGGCTGTGTGATCGCTGAGCTGTTCACAGAGGGCGTGCCGCTTTTCGACCTCTCCCAGCTGCTGGCGTACCGGAAAGGACACTTCCAGACCGAACACGTGCTCATGAAGATCGAGGACCACAGCATCCGGGAGCTGGTACAGACAACCATTCATCTGACAGCCAGATGACACAGATTTAACATTTAACAGTACGACTGCTAGCGTAGTCGTGACTGTGGACAAGGTTACTCTAGTGCTATAAATCATTGGCTAGTAGTCGGGCTGGAATGAACCCGAAAATGTATCAAAACCTCTCACTCTGAATTAATCTGGCTCATGAGGGTTAATTCAGTTAATCATTTATCAGTCAATAAATAGAGTTCGGGATCCATTTGAGAATCTTTTTACAGAGCCCCCCCCTCCCTCCAGGTGATGCAGATGATTCAGCGGGAGCCGGAGAAGCGGCAGGCGGCGGAGGACTACCTGAAGCAGCAGCGGGGGCGGGCCTTCCCGGACATCTTCTACAGCTTCCTGCAGCCCTACATGGCCCAGTTCGCCAAGGAGACCTTCCAGTCGGCCGACGAGCGCATCCTGGTCATCCGCAAGGACCTGGACAACATCCTGCTCAACCTGAGAGGAGGTCTGATGTGTGCGTGTGTTGATGTTCTCTTGCGTGTGTGTGTGTGTGTGTGTGTGTGTGTGTGTGTGTGTGTGTGTGTGTGTGTGTGTGTGTGTGTGTGTGTGTGTGTGTGTGTGTGTGTGTGTGTGTGTGTGTGTGTGTGTGTGTGTGTGTGTGTGTGTGTATATTCACTGTTTCCTGTGCATGTGTTGATGTCCACTTGCGTGTGTGTGTAGGTGTATATTCACTGTTTCCTGTGCGTGTGTTGATGTTCTCTTGTGTGCGTGTGTGTGTGCATGCGTGCGTGTGTGTGTATATTCACTGTGTCCTGTGCATGTGTTGATGTTCTCTTGCGTGTGTGTGTGTGTATATTCACTGTTTCCTGTGCGTGTGTTGATGTCCTCTTGTTTGTGCATGTGCATGTATGTATTCTCAGGGAGCTGCTCCTCCTCCTCCTCCTCATCGCCCAGCGAGAAGATGTCCCGGGAGGAGGGCAGCGTGGCGGTGAGCCCCCGCGAGGAGCAGGGCCTGATGGTGCTGGTGTGCGTCATCACCTCTTGCCTGCAGACACTGCGCTCCTGCGACGCCAAGCTGGCCGCCCTGGAGCTGGTGCTCCACCTGGCTCCACGGCTGGCCGTGGACGTGCTGCTGGACCGCATCGCGCCCTACCTGCTGCACTTCTGCGGCGACGGTGTCCCTCGCGTTCGGGCGCAGGCCGTGCGCACGCTGACCAAGGTGCTAGCGCTGGTGAAGGAGGTGCCGCGCAACGACGTCAACATCTACCCTGAGTACATCCTGCCCGGCATCGCCCACCTGGCCCAGGACGAGGCCACTGTCGTCAGGCTGGCCTATGCCGGTACGCCCCCCCCCACGCCCCCCCTACTCGCGCTGTGCCTGCGGAGAAGTGATACCGTGTCGTGGGATAGCCAAGCTGTTAGTTTGACTAATTTCCTGTGTCTTTGACTGGCTGTTTTCTTGACTTGCTGTGTCTTTGACTGGCCGTTTCCTCGACATCCTGTGTGTTTGACTTTCTGTTTTCCTTGACTTCCTGTGTCTTTGACTGGCTGTTTCTTTGACGTCCTGTGTATTTGACTGGCTGTTTCCTTGACTTCCTGTGTCTTTTACTGGCCGTTTCCTCTAGATCTTGTGTTTTTGACTTTGTTTCCTTGACTTCTTGTGTATTTGAGAAGCTATTTCCTTGGCTTCTTTTGTGTTTAGCCGGCTGTTTCCTTGACCTCCTGTGTGTTTAGCTTGCTGTTTCCTTGACCTCCGGTGTCTTTGACTGGCTGTTTCCTTGACTTCCTGTGTGTGTGCTTGACTTGCTGTTTCCTTGACTTCCGGTGTGATTTACTGGCTGTTTTCTCGATTTCTCGATTTCCTGTGTTTATTTGGTGGCGGCGGCTCAGAGAACATTGCGCACCTGGCGGAGACCGCGCTGCGCTTCCTGGAGCTGGTGCAGGAGAACCAGGTGGTGCCAGAGGGGGGCGGGGCCAGCGGAGAGGAGGCAGAGGAGGCGCTCCACCCCAGTGACAACTATGACTCCGGTACGGCAGCACATGCTCACCCCCACGGACAACCAGTCCCGCTTGATTGTGACGCGTTGATCTCCATTGATTAAATGTGCATAAGATGTCGTTTGCGCAAATCAGGGTAATAGTAGGGTCGTAGTGATGAGATCCTCTCTTCCTCTTCTAGTGGATTTACACCTGAAACAGAAAACATCTTATGCTGGGGATAGTCCAGTATCTCTCTCTCTGTCTATCTATCTCTCTGTCTATGTGTCTATGAGTCTCTGTGTGTCTGTGTCTGTGTCTCTGTCTCTGTCTCTGTCTCTGTCTGTCTGTGTGTCTCTGTCTCTCCCTTCGTCCCTTATCCCAGTGATAGGGGAGATCTGCGGTAATCTGAAACCTACACACACACACACACACACACACACACACACACACACACACACACACACACACACACACACACAGGGCCAGGGCAGACCCTTTCAATATATATACATACAGTATATACATTATATTTAAATATATGTACATCTCCTTCCCCCCCCCCTCAGAGCTGCAGGCGCTCCACGAGATGGTGCAGCAGAAGGTGGTGACGCTGCTGAGCGACTCGGAGAACATTGTGAAGCAGTCCCTGATGGAGAACGGCATCACGCGCCTCTGCGTCTTCTTCGGCCGCCAGAAGGCCAACGACGTGCTACTCTCCCACATGATCACCTTCCTCAACGACAAGAATGACTGGCACCTGCGGGGGGGCTTCTTCGACAGCATCGTGGGTCAGTAGGCCGAGCTCCGTGCAGCCGTGGTGGGGGGGTGGGGGGGGTAGTTTAAGCCAGGCATACACTGTAGGATTTGAGCCCGTTTTTGACTCGATTTTGGAATCACACGACTCAATTTAGAATCGGCCCGATTTTCAGCTTCGTCGGGCGCCGTTTGTTGTGCAGTGTACAGGGAGGAACGAGGGCCGATCTGGTAGGATCTGGTCGGTTCTGGTCTGATCGGCGGCCCCGAGTCCATTCCCGCGATCAGCGCCTTTTTTCTCACTGCGCCTGCGCAAAGTGGCAAACCGAGCATCTGAAAGCACCATGGCAACCCAAAGCTTCATGTGGACAGAAAATACAGAGGTTGGTCGAGCTGTGGCAACAGAATTCAACGTAGATAAACGATAAACATTGGCAGGAAATAGCCACATGTCATGAGTCCATATGCGCTGGCGCTTTTTTTTGGAAGGGTTAGAAACGAACAAAGTTCTTCAGACTCAAACAAGGAGCTTTGAAATATATATTTATAGACAATTGTTAATAGCCAGAATGTGGACAGGGCCGGACGGGCCATTTTATTTACGTGCAGTGTGAACACTCGTGGCTTGACGATCGGACCGTACAGTGTGTGCACATCAATCGTGAATTGTGGCTTTACATCGCAGGCAATTTACTCATACAGAAGGAGCTGGAATGAAATGCACGACCCACGCACCACTTCAAAAATCGTACAGTGTACGCCCGGCTTTAGGTTTCAGGGCGGTCAGGACCTCGCTTTGAAGCGTAAACACGTTTTTTTCCGAGCAAAGGAACCCCAGACACGATGGACCGCTCGGGTTCAAGCTATTTGTCTCACTTCAGTTGCAGGGAAACTGTCAAGCATAGTACGATAATATCAGAGGGCTTCATACACGTGTTGGGGAAACACGGCGGTTCGTAACATCCGACTCCATTTCCCGAAAAACAATTCCTGAAGACGCTTGACAACTTTTAAAGACTTAACGTTTTTTATCACCAGTAAATCAAGAGCAGTATGTGGCTGAACAGAGAGAGTAAAATACAATGTGTTTATATTAGGGATGCATCGATGCCGATACCAGTATCCAGTATCTGGTCCGATACTGTGCTCATGTACTTGTACTCGTTAAACTACTCCGATACAACCGCACCCGATACCACTTTGGCAACGCAACATTAACCTTGTAATATTCTTAGCCAAGTAATATTGAAATAAAGAGATGCAACCGAGTTGCCGTTTATGGATTGCGCATGGTACCGAGTATCCGACTGACTGCCTAATAATCCTATCCCTAGTGTAATACACCACCTCACCTATAGGTGGCGCCTGGCGCATGCTTTGTAGAGCCCTGCAATGGAGCCCGGGGCCCGGAGCCGAGGCCCGGGGCCCGACAGCCCTCGGGCCGGGCCTCGGGCCAATGGACCTTTCCACACTGTCAGTCACACGGAGAATAATAACCAATAAGATTGCCTGATTTCTTAAGACCACGCCCCTTGCAATAGAGCCGCCATGATGTCCCACAAACAAAGCTTGTCCTGCATCCATGTAGTCTGCAGGACTTGTTTTTAATACATGGATAGAGATTATGTATTTTACATTTGGACAACTGAGCATATGGCCTCATAGAGACATTATTATTAAAAACATGCCTGAAAACTTTAGAAAATAATTTCCTTCTACTTTAGTCATTATTGATGGTACTGAATGTAAGACCCAGGTGCCATCTGCACTGGCTTTACAGAGTCAGCTTTATAGTGACTATAAGTCAAGCACAACCCTCAAAGCATTGACTGGATGTGATCCAACTGGGTCTGTCATGTTTGTGTCCGAGTTATTTACAGGTGCTGTATCTGATAAGGCAATTACTGAATGCAGTGGTTTTTATGATGTACTTAAAACACTGAAAGTTCAATCAAATGGTTGATAGCGACTCCACACATCAATTTACAGCAGCGCCGACACAAAAAGCTACAAAGCTAGCTAATTAGATAAAATTCAAAGGTTTATTTGTCACCTATTTCAGTGTACAGGTACATTGAGCAGTGAGATGTTTTTTTCGCTAGGACCAGATTGTTACCGCGCCATCGTGCGATTAGCATAGCTCGGTGATTAGCCCATTGTAGCTAGTAGTTAGCAGATCTTAGGCTTATTTTAATTGTAAACACATCACTAACGTACTCACCCTGCTTTACATGTGCAGTAGGACTCGCGATTTTGTCCCAACGAATTTCAATGTGCAGTTTGTGAGGCGTTTGTGTCTTCAGCATAGATCGCCAACACTTAGCATCAAGTTTTATGTTGTCGTCTGCTCCGTCCGAAATCTGAATGTCATGGATATATCCTTGTGTCAAATAGTTCAGCCTTTCTGTAGAACTCTCTTAGATAAAGTAGCAGCATTTGGCAAATAACATACAGCGATATTGTCAGGAATCCTTGAGAGAGAATCATCAGCAGGGGGGCGTTGTTCAGTAGACATTACTAACATGCTGCAGAGCTGTGGGAAAGCTTGGGGGACATAGCAACAGTAACTAGGGGGGGCGGGACTTGCCGTTGAATAGGGAAAGATCCATTATCACATCATTAGCTCGGATACGGGCCGGGCTCGGGCCTCTTTTCTCTCTCTCTCAATTCAATTCAATTGAAAGAGGCTTTATTAGCATGACCATATACAATACAGTATTGCCAAAGCACATTGTATAAAGTAGTACAAACAGAGAAAGGTACAGTTTATAACATACAAACAATAAAACATGCTAACATTATGGTTTAAAGATTACAACCGTGTCAACAATAAATTAATAATTAATTTGTAATATACATTGATTGTGCTTGGAGGAGAGGGAACAATAAAATAAAATTAAAAAGAAGCAAAAACAGTTACATGTCTACAACATCGCTCGCTCGCTCTCTCTCTCTCGCTCTCTCTCACTCGCTCTCTATTAAAAATAGACTATGTGAAGTTGATGATGGTAAAACAAAGATGAAAAGTTCTTTTAACCTATATCACACACACAACAGTCTGCTGCTTTGCTGCCTTACTCCGAAATCCTCCAATAATGAATCAACACGCAGCTGCTCGTCACTCACTTCAGAAAATAAAAAAAAATATTTAACTACCTACAAAATGCTTCAAACATTTTCCTAAAATGACTTAAAATTGAAATGAAACTAAATATAACCTAGGTCTACTTTCCAGGCCCGCGCAGTCCACTAATGCCTTGTATATTACAAACCTCATATCGTTTTGTAATATAAAAGTACTTGTATCGGTATTCGGTATCGGCAGGTACCCAAATGTAAGTACTTGTACTTGCCCTACTAGATGTGCCGTAATTGCTATTATTGTGAAGTGGAAGCCTAGGAGCAACAACAGCTCGGCCACGAAGTGGTAGACCACGCAAACTCAGAGCGGGGCCGACGAGTGCTGAAGCACGTAGCGCGTAAAAATCACCTATCATCTGCTGTATCACTCACTACAGAGTACCAAACTGCCACTGGAAGCACCATCAGCACAAGAACTGTGCGTCGGGAGCTTCATGGAATGGGTTTCCATGGCTGCACACAAGCCTCACATCATCATGCGCAATGCCAAGCATCGGTTGGAGTGGTGTAAAGCAGTTTGACGAAGGCCCTTTGCTGTTCCAGTATGACTGTGCCCCTGTGCACAAAGCAAGGTCCATAAAGACATGGTTTGGTGTGGAGGAACTCGATTGGCCTGCACAGAGCCCTGATCTCAATCCCATTGAACACCTTTGGGAGGAATTAGGACGGCGATTTCGAGCCAGGCCTTCTCGTCCAACATCAGTGCCTGAACTCACAAATGCTCTTTTGGCTGAATGGGCACAAATTCCCAGACACACTCCAAAATTTTGTGGAAAGCCTTCCCAGAAGAGTGGCAGCTGTCATAGCCGCAAAGTGGGGTCCAACGCCATATTAATGCCCATGGATGTGATGTCCAACAACTCATATCGGTGTGATAGTCAGGTGTCCACTGACCTTTGGCCATATAGTGTATATCAAGAACATCAGGTGCCATTTTCCAATATGGTTGTTTTAAATACAAATTGAATGGCTCCTATGGTGGCAGTTTACAACATTTCCGATGAAAGTGCTTAAAAACCAGGAAATTCAATTCATGTCTGTGACTGTTCACTGAATGCCGATTCTTCGTTCTAACGGTACAACGCATGGCAATAAAGTTAACCCAAAGGCACATTTTCCCACGAGGAGTAGGGAAAATGCATACAGGTGTGTAGGATTTCCTTAGCAGTAGGGAGGAACGCACATAAGCATGACAAAGCATTACTCTGTGGAAGTATCCGCAAATAAATCAAGGTTTTTTTTATTAACCTCGCTTCCTGCAATCTTATCCCTAAATAATCACACACTAGCGGAGAGATCCCCTACTTCTCTATCACTTCTTACTTTCCAAAGAATGTGATGATTTTGTGTGTGCGTGTGTGTGTGTGTGTGTGTCTAGGCGTGGCGGCATATGTGGGCTGGCAGAGCTCGTCCATCCTGAAGCCCCTCCTGCAGCAGGGTCTGAGTGACGCGGAGGAGTTTGTCATCTACAAGGCCCTGAACGCCCTCACCTGCATGTGCCAGCTGGGCCTGCTGCAGAAGCCCCACATCTACGAGTTTGTCAGCGACATCGGTGCGTTCCCATTGGCTGGTCATTCACTCTTGTCTTGTGTCTGTTTGGATTGTTGTTGTTGTCATATCCTGTCTCTCTTCTTACATTGGCAACCGTTTTGTCGTTGTTTTGTGGTATGTTGTAGATTTTTTTGTGTGATGACTTCATTTATGGGCTTTATTTATTTATTTATTAATCCCAGGCACGAAATTTGGGTGTCATGGCAGATGTACAGGACAATTAAAACTATTAAAAATGGAAAGAAAATATAAGTGTATATACATTTATATATTTATTTATTTATTTATTTATTTTATATTGGTTTTTTAAAATAATTTTAGAATCAGTGTTTCGTCTACAATTCCGTCTGCTTCACTGATAATCTCTGTCTACTGAGTCTTATGTGTGTGCTGTAGTTACATTTACATTTAGGGCATTTGGCAGACAAAGTGCCTTACAAAGAGTACATTTGTTGAAGGAGACAACAATATATCTCTGTGGTACATAAAGATAGGAATAGAGCTGTTTTCGAACATTCATAGTTACAAGGCTAATAGAACGACTTTCATAATTGCTAGGTTGCCTTTATAAGTATCTGGGATAAGAGCTGGGCTAACTGGGATGTTTCACGTGGTGTGGTGTGTTTGCCGGCACAGCTCCATTCCTGTGCCACCCCAACCTGTGGATCCGCTACGGGGCGGTGGGCTTCATCACCGTGGTGGCCCAGCGCCTCAGCGTGGCCGACGTCTACTGCAAGCTGATGCCCCACCTCTCCCCCTTCATCACACAGCCCATCATACAGGTCAGTCGCCTTCATCATCATCATCATCATCATCATCATCACCACCATCACCCCCCCCCCCCTGTTCGTCACTCACACCCCCCTCTGCATCACCATCCTCTTCATCGCCCTCACCCCCCTCTTCATCACTCACACCCATCTATTCGTCAGCCTCCTCTTCATCGCCATAATCCTCATCTTCATTCCTCACATCCTCAGCTTCATCACCATGCTCTTCGTTGCCATCACCCCCCTCTTCATCACTCACACCCTCCTCCTCATCACTATTCTCTTCACCTGCATCACCCTCTTCTTCATCCCTCACACCCTCCTCCTCATCACGATGCTCAAAAGAAGGCAGCTCAGTTCAGGTTAACAAGGCAGCTCAGTTCAGGTTAACAAGGCAGCTCAGTTCAGGTTAAGGTGTATTTAGTGAGATCTAAGATAAGTTAAGCTGAGCCTGGTGGTGGCGGTGGTGGTTTGCGGTCCAGATCGACAAGGAGCTGGTGCTGCTGAGCGTGCTGAGGGAGCCAGTGAGCCGTTCCATCTTCGACTACGCGCTGCGCTCCAAGGACATCGCCAGCCTCTTCCGCCACCTGCTGCTCAGACAGAAGAAGCGCGCCGGCTCCATCCCAGAGTGCCCCAACCCGGAGGACCCCACCATCGCCCAGCTGCTGAAGAAACTGCTGTCCCAGGTCAGAACAAACACACGTGCACACACACACACGTGCATGCACGCACACACACACACACACACACCAAGAATTTTTTTTTACATCGAGGCAGCATAGTCTAATGCAGGGGTCACCAACTGGCAGACTCCAGTCCAAATCCAGACCACGAGAGGCTTCCATCCGGACTGTGAAGCCTTTGGACAAAATGGAAAAGAAAAAACGATAGACTAGATTCTTAGTCTGAGACCCAAGGAGCCGTCTACGATCCCAAGTATGAGATTCACGTGCCGTTCCTGTTACACTCCAGAATCAGCGTTTTCCAAAGAGCCCGTTTGTCCATGTGAGCCATTTATTTCCGTCAATGACACTAAAACGAAAAGTTATAAAATACGTGGCGCTTTGCGCATTGCTTCTGCATGTATAGAGATCTATTTTCAACCACGATGGCCTGTTAATCTTTAACACCAGGAAAACTGTAATCTAGTTCACTATCTTCTTGTTGCCATGGTGAGCCACTGCTCTCCTAGTTATCTTGTGTTGTTGTGTGTAAAGCAGCTGTTAAACATCTGTATGTAGCAAATCAACACACACATGTCATGGCAGCACGGACATACAAATACAGAAACGTACACAGAGTATGTCATGTACATACTTAACAAAGTTAAAAACACACACAGTATAGATGGCTCGTTATATATCATGGTGTGTAATTATGGCACCCCATAAAGGCAGCAGAATGTGTTTTGCATTGTGTATCTTGTATTGTCGTCACCACGCATGCACGCACACACACAGGCCCCATACATAGAATGTCTCCACGTGTGAGGAACACCGGCAGGCTTGTAAAGTGGATATAATGATGATATAATGATATAATAACAGGTGGAACTTTTACGGGGATTATTCCCATGATGCTTTCCCCTCCCTGACCCTAGCCCTGACCTTAACTACACCAAACCTGTAGCTTGATGCCACCACTACCTTTACTCTGCATTTAACCATTTCCCAGGTTCTCATCTACCTGCATCACCCAGTGGTTCTCCATTTTTTTTTTTCCCGGCTTGCTGCCCCCCCATTGTTGGGTAGGAAAATTCTGGCACCTCTGTTTCCACAGAGATTGTCTCAACCCAAACAATATCTGCCCGCAAGTTCCAGTGAACTCACACACATCCTCACACCACACGACGTGGTAGTAGTAGTGGTTCGCTCATAGTCATGTCATTGGGCAATCTGTTTTCACACACAGAAATTAAACACATATGTTTTCATGTACGAGACCGTTCCAACCTTGCAAGGTGGCAAGACGCCACCTGCTCCTGATGTGCTGGTTGTTACCTTGCATGGTTGGCACCATGTATGGCACCTGTAAAGTGCTTTGAATAAAGCGCTATATACGTGCAATCCATTTCCCATTTATCATTATTATAGAAACCCCCCCCCCCCCCCCCGGCCCTATAGGTCAATCCGATGAGTTTGAGCAGGTTTACGGTGGCGTCCTCATAACCGCTCTGGGTGTCTCTCTGTCTCGTTCCCCCAGGGGATGACAGAGCCGGAGGAGGACAAGCTCCTGGCTCTGAAGGACTTCATGCTGAAGTCCAACAAGGCCAAGGCGGTGGTGGGGGAGCAGGGCCACCAGCTGGGGGAGGGGGCCCAGACCGGGGTGATCGACCTGGCCCTGCTGGGCATCACCGGGAGGCAGGTGGACCTGGTCAAACCCAAAGCTGAGCCCGACGACAAGAAAGGTAAGCCGTGTTGTGCACTCTACGCCCACCAGGGGGCAGCCTTACAGATGCTTTCCCAGGTTTAGCTTCACCACAACGCCTTCCGGAATAGGTGCCAAATATAGATAGTATATGGTGTATGCATGTACGACAGGAAACTTCCTAACTAGGTACCTAAATTTGGCAAAACGTACTTCACTAGCAAAGGGAAGCCACAATACACTTATCCAGCACTGTTGGAATGGGGGTGTTTCTAAACGCAGCACCTCTTCCCATCAGTACTCTCCTCAGATGAACTCCTCTGCAGGCTAGCGCGCTTGCTGTTGCCCGTGGAGGCATCTGTTTGTCATCTTGTTTGTGGGAGATTAGTTCCATGGAACAGCGCACTTCTCGGGAAGTCGTAGGAGCGGTCTGGCATCTGGTTCGATCCCCTGATGCAGGGGTGTTCAATTACACTGAACTTGCGTTATGAGTTCTGTTGAATTAAATACTGTTGAATTCAATATTTCAACAGTATTTATTGTCAGTTTTCACATTGAACATTGGATTATAAATGCTATATAATGCTCTAATAATAAAGAAATGTTATTTTCTCATTTCAAGTAAAATAAGGGCTGCATTAAAACAAACATAACAGAGCTGTTGAAAACTGCATCTTAAAGATAAATAAAGTGATGAATTTTAGAATAATTAAATGAAAAGCTATGAAATATATATTTTTTTCAGTTATCCACACTTAATGTCACTTTGTTCCTTTTTCCAGCTAAATCCGACCCGACTCAAATATATGAGAAATCACAACCTGCTCATGAACTGGCAATTTAAATGTAGTCCTTGAACAGATTAAATAGACATAAGCCCACGTGACATACGCCCACCTTGATACCCATTGTTACAGCCTGGCGAGCATGCAAACAGACATCTGGCTAGCTGTTTACACATGAACAAGGTCCAAATAAATCAAACTAGATCTGTAACGTGTTTGAAACACACACGGTCAGTTTGATGCAGGGTGGGGGTGGAGGGGGGCACGTAGCAGACTGGGCACATTGGGGTTCAAACCCAGAACCTTTCGTCTGAGGCGGAGGGGTCAAACACCCTACCTCCTACACACCATCCTGCTCGAGGTGTGTGGGAGTTTCCCATCAAGGCAAAGCCCTGCAGAACTACAAATGTAAATAGTTTCTGGGAACTTGTTCATGACGTCACGTTTCAGAGCGGGTTCGTTGGTAATGCCGGCCTACTTCAAAGAACATTCCCAATTAACACAATCGTCTGTGTTCTTCTTCTCTCTTGTGGGCTAATGAACTCATCGTGGACTTTCTCCTTGTGTAGATTTCCATCCATGTAGTATTCTCACTCATGGCGTCACATAGATTGTGTGGGCAGCATTGCATAACATGGTGAACATAGCGTAGCACGAATTAGCTCTCAGGCCTGCGCTTCACCTCGATTTGTGCTTTGTGCCTAATCTAGACAAGTGAGGTCTCTGGTGAAACAGCTCTTCTGATTCATCTGATTCCACCAGCCAAGTGCTGTAAGCCAGCCAAGTCCAACTGGTTTTTTAAGAGCTCAAAAGAGCTAATCACTGCCATGTGTTGCCTGGAAACACCATGTAAAATATGTTTAGTTTACGTTTAAATCACAAAATGGGTGGTTTAAACATCAAACCAAGGTGTATCCCGCACATCCCGCCTCTGCCCCCCCCCCCCATGGGACAGTAGGAACATAACAGGCTTAGCAAAGGGAAGCCACAATACACTTATCCAGCACTGTTGGAATGGGGGTGTTTCTAAACGCAGCACCTCTTCCCATCAGTACTCTCCTCAGATGAACTCCTCTGCAGGCTAGCCAGCTTGCTGTTGCCCGTGGAGGCATCTGTTCGTCATCTTTTCCGTTGGAGATTAGTTCCATGGAACAGCGCACTTCTCTGGAAGTCGTAGGAGCGGTCTAGCATCTGGTTTGATCCCCTGATGCAGGGGTGTTCAATTACATTGAACTTGCGTTATGAGTTCTGTTGAATTCTGTTGAATTAAATACTGTTGAATTCAATATATCAACAGTATTTATTGTCAGTTTTCACATTGAACTAGAGGGATTATAAATGCTATATAATGCTCTAATAATAAAGAAATGTTATTTTCTCATTTCAAGTAAAATAAGGGCTGCATTAAAACAAACATAACAGAGCTGTTGAAAACTGCATCTTAAAGATAAATAAAGTGATGAATTTTAGAATAATTAAATAAAAAGCTATGAAATATATATATTTATTTTTTCAATAATCCACGCTTACATGTCACTTTGTTCCTTTTTCCCGCTAAATCCGACCCGACTCAAATATAACAGAAATCAGCCCAAAAGCTGTTCTACGCATCAGAGAGAATCAGGGAAGTTCTCATGTTTCAACTTCAACCACAACCTGCTCACAAGCTGGCAATTTAAATGTAGTCCTTGAACAGATTCATGATTCTTACATACAGTACCTTTAACAGTCTCAACCAATTTTATAATGAACAATTTTACACGTCTTGACAACAGAACAGCTTTAACACTTCCTTTTTCTCTTACATCTCTTATATCCCTCTTATAGCTCCAATTCTCAATAATCGATCAATTATAGGTCCGGGTCCAGATAGGAGGGTGTCTGGGTCTGCCTATTAGTGACTTCTGCCCTAATGTGTCATTACCCCCCTCCCCCTCGCCCCGCCCCCCCCTCCTCATCACAGCTAAGAAGCACGGCAAGCAGCAGGACTCCGCTATGAATGAGGAATGGAGGAGTATGTTCGGGTCGCAGGAGCCGGCCTCCGTCCTGGTCCCTACGGTAAGGCTTAAGGCTGCTACATACTCTTTGTTCTCACACCTAGGGCTGCGAGAACAAAATGACGTAATTTTGTTCTCGCAGCCCTAGGTCAGGAGTTCTCGCAGCTTATTCTCGACACATCAGCCGGGCCGAACTTTGTTCTCGAGAACTATTGTGCGATACAATATACAATACCTGTCTGTGCATGTGTATTTCTGGTTGTATGTCTGACTGTGTGTCTGACTGTGTGTCTGTCTGTGTGTCTGTCTGTCTGTGTGTCTGTCTGTCTGTCTGTCTGTGTGTCTGTCTGTCTGTGTGTCTGTCTGTGTGTCATGTCCCCTCAGGTGCCGGACGGGCCCCTGTCCCAGGGCCGGAGGAGCACAGCGGCGGCGGCGGCCCCCGTGGTCCAGTCGGCCCCGGGGGGCTCCACCTATCAGCGGCGCCTCAACACCTGCAAGGCGGAGCTGCAGCAGCTGGTGCAGCAGAAGCGGGAGCAGTGCAGCGCGGAGCGCATGGCCAAGCAGATGATGGAGAGCGCAGAGTGGGAGAGCAGACCCCCTCCGCCCGGTAGCTAGCGCCGCTAACACTCTACATCAGGGGTGCCCAATACGTCGATCGCGATTGATCGACGTATTGGGCACCCCAATTACATTTGCCACTTGATTGACGTACAGGGCAGCCATTCTGAGATCTCGTCTTTTCTAACACACGAATCACCGCGCATGTGCAGTCAACCGCGTTGTTGACGGGGTGGGGGGGGGCATGACAAAGTTCCGTTCATTTTAGATTGTTGACGGGGGGAAGCTCGATCGGAAAATGTTGGTTTTATGTCCGTGTGCGTTATACTTTTGTAATAAAACAAGAATTTCCCCTTGCGCCCCGCCTGTAATACCACTGCGCCCCACTACAGGGGCGCACCCCACAGTTTGAGAAATACTGGAGTAAGGTAATAACCAAATGTACTGAATGTACTGAATTATAGTGTGCCACAAGGGCTCATGCAGTTATGCAAGGTACGCCAAATTATATTGTATATATATAAAGTATACTCAGGATATATTTTGCATTTTTAGTGTAGGTAGATCATTTTGGCTTGGTCATTTTAAAAGTAGCTCGCAAGTTGAAAAAGTGTGGGCACCCCTGCTCTACATTATAGCCCTGCAGTAGAGAGCAGACTCCCTCCGCCTGGTAGCTAGCTAACACAGCTAATTCACAACAACTCTAGTGCACAAGACACAAAAATGTGACACAGTTTTTGTGTGCGTGTGCATGCGTGTGCAGGGTGGCACCCTAAGGGTCTCCTCGTGGCCCACCTCCACGAGCACCGGGCCGCTGTCAACCGGATCCGCGTCTCTGACGAGCACTCAATCTTCGCCACTGCCTCCAACGATGGCACCGTCAAGGTCTGGGACAGCCAGAAGATGGAGGGCAAGACCACCACCACCAGGTAGAAGAGCCCGTATAGCAGACCCGGGGACAGGATCGCAGTCAGGGTATTGGACTCCCAGCTGAAAAGACACCGGGTCTGATCCCCGACATCCATAGTCTACCTGTGGTCATCCTAGAGCAAGACGCACCCAGCCCCTACCTGCTCATGAATAAGCTGTCTCTGAATCCACTAGAAGTCGCCTTGGATAAAAGTGTCTAACTTTTAACTTTCTATCTTTGAAATTTTTTAAATAACTAAATAGCAGGTATAACGTTATAGGAGCAACACCACCGAGTACAACACACACACATATATATATATATATATATATATATATATATATATATATAATACAAAAATAAAAAGCTTGGCTTGAGTAGAACACAGCAAAAATACATTTTACTACAAGGTACAACAATAAGGTTTTAATAAAGTTACTACTGAAACCAATCCTTCCAGGTAAACAACACAAGTCCTACAGCTACCAGATGGAACACAACCAAAACAAAGTCACATTGTCAAGTCGTGTTCCTTTACAGCCACTACTCAGTGTGTTATCTGTGTAATCAGTGTGTGTGTGTGGTGCACGCTGCAGGTCGGTGTTGACCTACTCTCGTATCGGGGGTCACGTGAAGACACTGACCTTCTGCCAGGGCTCCCACTACCTGGCCGCCGCCTCCGACAACGGCTCCATCCAGTTGCTAGCCGTGGAGGCTAACAAGCCGCCCAAGTCCCCCAAGGTGCAGCCCTTCCAGACCAGGTAACCATGCCAACCTCTTGTCCATGATGCACCTCCCACCAATGCGGAATCACCCAAACACATCATTTTGAATTATAGTATCATGAGATAAGAAGTCATGTTTTAAGAAGCAACATAATCGCTTTTTGACTGATCTGTGTGAAATTGTGTGTGCGATTGTTCTTATATGATTCATATTATATTAAAAAGTTAAAATATTGTGGCACACTCCCTATTGGGGTGGAGTGTGACCACGACTGACTATAATAATTCAGTTGTCCCACACCAGTATTCAATGCAATCAGGATCGCGTCCGCCGCTACCGCTGCGCCGCCCCCCGGGTCGTCGTCCGCCGCTACCGCTGCGCCGCCGCCCGGGTCGTCGTCCGCCGCTACCGCTGCGCCGCCGCCCGGGTCGTCGTCCGCCGCTGCCGCTGCGCCGCCGCCGGGTCGTCGTCCGCCGCTGCCGCTGCGCCGCCGCTGCCGCTGCGCCCGCCGCGCCGGGTCGTCGTCCGCCGCTGCCGCGCCGACGCCTCGCGGGTCGTCTGCCACTGCGCCGACGCCTCGCGGGTCGTCTGCCGCCTGCGCCGACGCCTCCCGGATCGTCTGCCGCTTGCGCCGACGCCTCCCGGGTCGTCTGCCGCTGCGCCGACGCCTCCCGGGTCGTCTGCCGCTGCGCCGACGCCTCCCGGATCGGTCTGCCGCTACGCCGCCGCCTCCCGGGTCGTCTGCCGCTGCGCCGGACGCCTCCCGGGTCGTCTGCCGTTGCGCCGACGCCCTCCCGGGGTCGTCTGCCGCTGCGCCGACGCCTCCCGGATCGTCTGCCACTGCCGCCGACGCCTCCCGGGTCGTCTGCCGCTGCGCCGACGCCTCCCGGGTCGTCTGCCCGCTGCGCCGTCAGTGGGGCCTATGGCCCTCAGCCGGGCCTGGTCCGCTGTCAGCTGGGCCTGGAGCCCTTCAGCCGGCTCCAGTGCCTGCTGCTCTCTTTGGCCTGTGGCCATCAGCTGGGCCTGGAGCTCTTCGGTCTTCTCCAGGGCCTGCTGCTCTCGCTGGCCGGCGGCCGTCAGCTGGGCCTGGAGCTCTTTCGGGCCTGCTCCAGGGCCTGCTGCTCTCTTTGGCCGGCGGCCGTCAGCTGGGCCTGGAGCCCTTCAACCTGCTCCACCGTCAGCAGGGCTGCGGCCTTCCGCTGGGCCTTCTCCGCCGTCAAGCTGGGCCTGGAGTTCCTCGGCCTTCTCCAGGGCCTGCTGCTCTCGCTGGCCGGCGGGCCGTCAGCTGGGCCTGGAGCTCTTCGGCCTGCTCCAGTGCCTGCTGCCCTTTTTGGCCTTCCGCCCTCAGCTGGGCCTGGAGCTCTCTGGCCTGCTCCCGGGCCTGCCTGTTCTCGTTGGCCTTCCGCCATCAGCTGGGCCTGGAGCTCTCTGGCCTGATCCCGGGCCTGCTGTTCTCGTTGGCCTTCCGCCATCAGCTGGGCCTGGAGCTCTCTGGCCTGCTCCCGGGCCTGCTGTTCTCGTTGGCCGCGGGCCATCAGCTTGGCCTGGAGTCCTTTCAGCCTGCTCCAGGGCCTGCTGTTCTCGCTGGCCCTCTGCCATCAGCTGGGCCTGGAGCTCTTCAGCCTTCTCCAGGGCCTGCTGCTCTCGCTGGCCGGTGGCCGCCAGCTGGGCCTGGAGCTCTTCAGCCTGCTCCAGGGGCCTGCTGCTCTCGTTGGGCCAGCGGCCATCAGCTGGGCTTGCTCCGCCGTCAGCTGGGCCTGGAGCTCTTCAGCCTGCTCCAGGGCCTGCTGCTCTCGTTGGCCAGCGGCCCATCAGCTTGGCCTGGAGTCCTTCGCCTGCTCCAGGGCCTGCTGTTTCTCGCTGGCCCTCTGCCATCAGCTGGGCCTGGAGCTCTTTCAGCCTTCTCCAGGGCCTGTCTTGCTCTCGCTGGCCGGCGGCAGTCCTCTGGGCCTGCTCCCGCCGTCAGCTGGGCCTGGAGCTCTTCGGCCTTCTCCAGGGCCTGCTGCTCTCGCTGGCCAGTGGCCGCCAGCTGGGCCTGGAGCTCTTTAGCCTGCTCCAGGGCCTGCTGCTCTCGTTGGCCTTCAGCCATCAGCTGGCCTTGGAGCTCTCTGGCCTTCTCCAGGGCCTGCTGCTCTCGCTGGCCAGCGGCAGTCCTCTGGGCCTGCTCCGCCGTTAGCCGGGCCTGGAGCTCTTCGGTCTTCTCCAGGGCCTGCTGCTCTCGCTGGCCGGCGGCCGTCAGCTGGGCCTGGAGCTCTTCGGCCTGCTCCAGGGCCTGCTGCTCTCTTTGGCCGGCGGCCGTCAGCTGGGCCTGGAGCCCTTCAACCTGCTCCACCGTCAGCAGGGCTGCGGCCTTCCGCTGGGCCTTCTCCGCCGTCAGCTGGGCCTGGAGTTCCTCGGCCTTCTCCAGGGCCTGCTGCTCTCGCTGGCCGGCGGCTGTCAGCTGGGCCTGGAGCTCTTCGGCCTGCTCCAGTGCCTGCTGCCCTTTTTGGCCTTCCGCCCTCAGCTGGGCCTGGAGCTCTCTGGCCTGCTCCCGGGCCTGCTGTTCTCGTTGGCCTTCCGCCATCAGCTGGGCCTGGAGCTCTCTGGCCTGATCCCGGGCCTGCTGTTCTCGTTGGCCTTCCGCCATCAGCTGGGCCTGGAGCTCTCTGGCCTGCTCCCGGGCCTGCTGTTCTCGTTGGCCTGCGGCCATCAGCTTGCCTGGAGTCCTTCAGCCTGCTCCAGGGCCTGCTGTTCTCGCTGGCCCTCTGCCATCAGCTGGGCCTGGAGCTCTTCAGCCTTCTCCAGGGCCTGCTGCTCTCACTGGCCGGTGGCCGCCAGCTAGGCCTGGAGCTCTTCAGCCTTCTCCAGGGCCTGCTGCTCTCGCTGGCCGGCGGCCATCAGCTGGGCTTGCTCCGCCGTCAGCTGGGCCTGGAGCTCTTCGGCCTTCTCCAGGGCCTGCTGCTCTCGCTGGCCAGTGGCCGCCAGCTGGGCCTGGAGCTCTTTAGCCTGCTCCAGGGCCTGCTGCTCTCGTTGGCCTTCAGCCATCAGCTGGCCTTGGAGCTCTCTGGCCTTCTCCAGGGCCTGCTGCTCTCGCTGGCCAGCGGCAGTCCTCTGGGCCTGCTCCGCCGTTAGCCGGGCCTGGAGCTCTTCGGCCTTCTCCAGGGCCTGCTGCTCTCGCTGGCCGGTGGCCGCCAGCTGGGCCTGGAGCTCTTCAGCCTGCTCCAGTGCCTGCTGCTCTCGTTGGCCAAGCGGCATCAGCTGGGCTTTGCTCCGCCGTCAGCTGGGCCTGGAGCTCTTCAGCCTGCTCCAGGGCCTGCTGCTCTCGTTGGCCAGCGGCCATCAGCTGCGCCTGGAGCTCGTTGGCCTGCTCCGCCCGTCAGCTGGGCTGCGGCCTTCAGCTGGGCCTGGAGCTCTCTGGCCTGCTCCCGGGCCTGCTGTTCTCGTTGGCCTGCGGCCAACAGCTGAGCCTGGAGCTCTTTAGCCTGCTCCAGGGCCTGCTGCCTCTCGGTTGGCCTTCCGCCCATCAGCTGGGCCTGGAGCTCTCTGGCCTGCTCCCGGCCTGCTGTCCTCGTTGGCCTTCCGCCATCAGCTGGGCCTGGAGCTCTCTGGCCTGCTCCCGGGCCTGCTGTTCTCGTTGGCCTGCGGCCAACAGCTGGGCCTGGAGCTCTCTGGCCTGCTCCCGGGCCTGCTGTTCTCGTTGGCCGGCGGCCGTCAGCTAGGCCTGGAGCTCTTCGGCCTTCTCCAGGGCCTGCTGTTCTCGTTGGCCTGCGGCCAACAGCTGGGCCTGGAGCTCTTCAGCCTGCTCCAGGGCCTGCTGCTCTCGCTGGCCGGTGGCCGCCAGCTGGCCTTCAGCTGGTCTTGGAGCCCTTTGGCCTCCTTCCGGGCCTGCTCCTCCTGCTGGGCTGCAGTTGCCAGCTGGGCCTTCAGCTGGTCTTGGAGCCCTTTGGCCTCCTTCCGGGCCTGCTCCTCCTGCTGGGCTGAGACCTTCAGCTGGTCTTGGAGCCCTTTGGCCGCCTTCCAGGCCTGCTCCTGCTGCTGGGTTGCAGCCTTCAGCTGGGCCTCCAGGTCCTGGTATCCCCGCTGGGTTTCAGCCTGCATGGCCCACCACTCCTTCACCATGGCTTCCATCTGGCCCATCTTCTCTCTCTCGACCTGGAGCTCCTGGCGTAGCTGCCGTACCAGCTCCCTGGTCAGGTCGTCCTCCTCCTGGAGGGAGATGGCCTTCTCCTGGACTTGTGGGCCCATCCCGGCAGCAGCCCCAGCCCTCTGCTTTTTGGCAGCTTTCTTCTTCTGCCGGCCGGTTTTCACAGGGGGATCGTCGTCCAGGTCCCCATACTGCCATTTGTTCAGCAGCGTCTCGATATCCATGGGTGGGGGGGTTGATTTATTAATTTCAGTCTCTTTAGTTCTTTGCCCGCATTCTCCACCATATGTGGCACACTCCCTATTGGGGTGGAGTGTGACCACGACTGACTATAATAATTCAGTTGTCCCACACCAGTATTCAATGCAATCAGTGTCTTTATTTACTGTCAAGGGGGAGGGAAAGTGCAGGGTTATTGTAGTGCCAAATCCGTTATTCCAATATCGTCGTTGTATTCCATAAACAGGGGTATCACACCGGGAAGTAGTCGCATACGGTCCAGGGCAAGGCAGGCGGGAGGGTAGTCAGGCAGGCAAGGGTCATACACAAAACGGGTTCTCTGACAGGCAAACGATCAAGGCACACAGCCACTTGGTTTCCTTCTTGAACTCACACACACAGCGTCTTGGTCTCTCCTCTTCCTCCTCTTTCTCTCCCACAACCACCTCCTCTTCCACCTCTCTCTCCTCCACTTCCTTCTTGACTCCTCCTTCGACTCTCCCTTCGACCTCGGTCCTCTCCTATTTATTGGCCGCAGCCAGGCCTTTGATTGGCTGCCGCCGAGTTTCCTCAACGAGGCGCAGCTACTTCCCACGAGGCTGATTGCCTCTCTACACTTCCTGGCCTCCCTGGCTCCCTCTGGGGGCCGACTGGGGAACTGCAGTTCCCCCGACCATTGTGCTGCTCTCTTTGGCCTGCGGCCATCAGCTGGGCCTGGAGCTCTTCGCCTGCTCCAGGGCCTGCTGCTCTCTTTGGCCGGCGGCCGTCAGCTGGGCCTGGAGTCCTTCAGCCTGCTCCACCGTCAGCAGGGCTGCGGCCTTCCGCTGGGCCTTCTCCGCCGTCAGCTGGGCCTGGAGTTCCTCCACCTGCTCCAGGGCCTGCTGTTCTCGCTGGCCAGTGGCCGCCAGCTGGGCCTGGAGCTCTGTAGCCTGCTCCAGGGCCTGCTGCTCTCGTTGGCCTTCCGCCATCAGCTGGGCCTGGAGCTCTCTGGCCTGCTCCCGGGCCTGCTGTTCTCGTTGGCCTGCGGCCATCAGCTTGGCCTGGAGCCCTTCAGCCTGCTCCAGGGCCTGCTGTTCTCGCTGGCCCTCTGCCATCAGCTGGGCCTGGAGCTCTTCAGCCTTCTCCAGGGCCTGCTGCTCTCGCTGGCCAGCGGCAGTCCTCTGGGCCTGCTCCGCCGTTAGCTGGGCCTGGAGCTCTTCGGCCTTCTCCAGGGCCTGCTGCTCTCGCTGGCCGGTGGCCGCCAGCTGGGCCTGGAGCTCTTCAGCCTGCTCCAGGGCCTGCTGCTCTCGTTGGCCAGCGGCCATCAGCTGGGCTTGCTCCGCCGTCAGCTGGGCCTGGAGCTCTTCAGCCTGCTCCAGGGCCTGCTGCTCTCGTTGGCCAGCGGCCATCAGCTGCGCCTGGAGCTCGTTGGCCTGCTCCGCCGTCAGCTGGGCTGCGGCCTTCAGCTGGGCCTGGAGCTCTCTGGCCTGCTCCCGGGCCTGCTGTTCTCGTTGGCCTGCGGCCAACAGCTGGGCCTGGAGCTCTCTGGCCTGCTCTGCCATCAGCTGGGCTGCGGCCTTCAGCTGGTTCTGGAGCTCTTTCGCCTCCTTCCGGGCCTGCTCCTCCTGCTGGGCTGCGGCCTTCAGCTGCGCCTGGAGCTCTTTGGCCTCCTTCCGGGCCTGCTGGGCTGAGACCTTCAGCTGGTCCTGGAGCCCTTTGGCCTCCTTCCGGGCCTGCTCCTCCTGCTGGGCTGCGGCCTCCAGGGTGGCCTCGTGCTCCCGCCGCTCCAGCAGCAGCCGACCGATCCGGCCCTCCAGCTGCTCCCTCACCGTGAGCTGCATGGCCTCCAGCTCCTGGTAATTCCTTTGGGTTGTAGCCAGCATGGCCCCCAGCTCCGGTATCATAGCCTCCATCTGGCCCACCTTCGCCTTCTGGATCCGCAGCTCCTGGCTGAGCTGCTTTATTTTGTCTTTATCCAGGGAGGCCTCCTCCTGGAGAGAGATCACTTCCTCTCTCTCCTGGACCCGTGGGCCCTCCCTGGCAGCAGCCTCAGCCCTCTGTTTCCTGGCAGATTTATTTTTCCTGCCGGTCGCAACAGGGTGATCGCCATCCAGGCCACTACATAGAAAGTCATTGAACCGGGCCCCCACATCCATGGTGGCTTGGTGGGGGGGGGGAATTTATTACCTTCAGTCCACTTCAGTTCTTTGCCTGCATTCTCCACCATATGTGGCACACTCTGGGGTATTGATGAGTGCCCACACGACTGAAGATAATAATTCAGTTGTTCCTCAACGAGGCGCAGCTACTTCCCACGAGGCTGATTGCCTCTCTACACTTCCTGGTCTCCCTGGCTCCCTCTGGGGGCCGACTGGGGAACTGCAGTTCCCCCGACCATTGTCCATACTCCTTAGTCGGCCCCCCAGTGGCCGTCTGCCACAATATGTACAATGAAAGAACAAGAGTGTGAAGGGAGGGAATTTGAGAGGGGAGGGGGGACAAACACAAGTGCTGTAGGTGTGTGTGGGAGTGTGTTCTTGTTATGTGTGTGATTGAAGTTCTTGTTTAGATTGTTTTTAGCTGTGCCACATTCTCCGAGCAGCATATCACCGTCGAGGCATAATCACTTACTAATCGTGTGTACTTTAATCAACATAGATATCATTGTTTGTGGAACCACATTCCTCTTACTGAAATTACTGTTCCCGCCTTTCCGTGGAAACAAACTTACCAGATCCTTATCCGATCCTTATCAGCTCCTATAAACCAATCCACCCCTTGCTGAGATTGGATTGGACCGAATGGCTCGCGTCTTAACACAGTCTTGGCTCCTCCCTTCCTGGCCTCCCTGCCGCAGGTTCCTGGACCTGCAGGAGGAAGGCTGCGTGGTGGACGTCCACCACTTCAACTCGGGGGCCCAGTCGGTGCTGGCATATGCCACGGTGAACGGAGGCCTGGTGGGCTGGGACCTGCGTTGCAACTCCAACGCCTGGACGCTGCGGCACGACCTCCGCCTGGGCCTCATCACCTCCTTCTCCGTGGACATGCACCAGTGCTGGCTCTGCCTCGGTGTGTGTGTGTGTGTGTGTGTGTGTGTGTGTGTGTGTGTGTGTGTGTGTGTGTGTGTGTGTGTGTGTGTGTGTGTGTGTTCCTGCCTTCATGCCTGAACTTCTGCAGCATTGTACTTGGACTGAATCATTCACGAGCACTGAGACTTATTCCTGAGCATTCATAAGCCTATAGTTACACATAACCAGCATTCTTAGGTATTTCACATGTGTTCTCAACATGCACACCATGATGGGGGGGGGGGCAGGGGGGGGCGGGGGAGGATAGCAGTGTTTGATTCCCAGGCAACGCTGGGACGTCAGTGACGCATTTTCCATCACCCAGCATTGATGATTGGTCCCATGGATGTCCGTCTGATAGTATAAACGGAAGTGATGTACTGTTTTTTCGGTGTCTGCTCGAGTAAATGGAGTATCTGCCATTAAACAACTGCCAGCGGACTGATCAGTGTCTGACCTATGCAACACTGTTTCGATGCAAGATTGACAAGAGATTGACACTTTAATGACAAGAATTCACTAAATGGCTAAATGCTTCAAAATACCATAAACCACACAAAGGAAACAAGTCTTGTTGTTGTTGGTGTTCTGGTTTTCACCACTTCAGAGATGAAACCACTCTTGTATTCTGTTTACCACCTCTGATTTACCTCCCTCTCCCCTAGGCACCAGCAACGGCACCATGGCATGCTGGGATATGCGGTTCCAGCTTCCCATCTCCAACCACTCCCACCCTGCCCGAGCACGAATCAGGCGGCTGCTCATGCATCCTCTCTACCAATCATCTGTGATCGCAGGTACAGCATGTATTATAAATGATGTACTCACGAGTCACAAGCTTAATGCAGACTCGGTTAAAACGCAAGTTTATCAAGATCCCTGGTATGTAAATCTGTGTCTGTCTCTTTCGCTTGCCTATGTCTTTCTGCCTGTCTGTCTTTCATTCTGTCCATTTTCCTATAGCTGTGTGCGTGTGTGTCTTCCAGGCTAATAACATTGAGGTATATATCTTGTCTCTAGCTGTCCAGGGTAATAATGAGGTGTCAATGTGGGACATGGAGACGGGAGATCGAAAGTTCACACTCTGGGCTAGCTCCACCCCCCCACTCTCTGAGATGCAGGTATGTGTGTATGTGTGTGTGTGTGTGTGTGTGTGTGGTGTGTGTGTGTGTGTGTGTGTGTGTGGTGTGTGTGTGTGTGTGTGTTTGTGTGTGTGTGTGGTGTGTGTGTGTGTGTGTGTGTGTGTGTGTGTGGTGTGTGTGTGTATACTCAAGATTTTTGAGTGTTCCCAAAGGCAGGTGTTAGAGCAGCAAAAAATGACACCGCATAAACATGTGGGTTTGTTATTTTGCATACGTAATGATGGTTGGTCTCCAAGCTCCAAGCTCCAAGTTTCCTAATGAACCGTGACCTCCGGTGTTTAGTTTGGTGGTTGGTCAGCGTGCCGGCTGGGAGAGTAAGAAACATTTGGTTTGGCCGTGTGCTGTTTCTTTACCCCCAGTTAAAAGACTGCTATCCCAGGCCAATATGTGGGAACACTGGCCCTACACCAGACACTACATCTGACTGTGTTGTGTGTGTGTGTGTGTGTGTGTGTGTGTGTGTGTGTGTTGTGTGTGTGTGTGTGTGTGTGTGTGTGTGTGTGTGTGTGTGTGTGTGTGTGTGTGTGTGTGTGTGTGTGGTGTGTGTGTGTGCACGTGTGGTCCGTGTCCAGCCCTCTCCCCATAGTGTTCATGGGATTTACTGCAGCCCTGCAGATGGGAACCCACTGCTGTTTGACGGCCGGGTTCAGACATGAGGATCAGGTAGCCAATCGCAGTCCAGATACGATAGGTGCACTCCTAATACCCAAAACACAACACAGGTACAGCCAATCACAAGGCAGATACATTTCTAGGATCCCATCACAAGACATGTACACCCAATCACATCCATCCTAAGACCCGATCACAACACATGTACACAGCCAAGAACACAACATAGTGCATTCTAGCCATAGCCATAGAAAGCGTTCCATGGGCATTATTCAAAGAATGAATGACTGAATTAGGACACAAATGATTTAGCAATCAGCTGCATGCCAGAGGGTCTGCTGGTTTACCGATGTGAGATGAATATCTACAGACATGACGTGTGTGTGGTGTGTGTGTGTGTGTGTGTGTGTGTGTGTGTGTGTGTGGTGTGTGTGTGGTGTGTGTGTGTGGTTTGTGTGTGTGTGTGTGTGTGTGGTGTGTGTGTGTGTGTCAATGCAATCAGTGTCTTTATTTACTGTCAAGGGGGAGGGAAAGTGCAGGGTTATTGTAGTGCCAAATCCGTTATTCCAATATCGTCGTTGTATTCCATAAACAGGGGTATCACACCGGGAAGTAGTCGCATACGGTCCAGGGCAAGGCAGGCGGGAGGGTAGTCAGGCAGGCAAGGGTCATACACAAAACGGGTTCTCTGACAGGCAAACGATCAAGGCACACAGCCACTTGGTTTCCTTCTTGAACTCACACACACAGCGTCTTGGTCTCTCCTCTTCCTCCTCTTTCTCTCCCACAACCACCTCCTCTTCCACCTCTCTCTCCTCCACTTCCTTCTTGACTCCTCCTTCGACTCTCCCTTCGACCTCGGTCCTCTCCTATTTATTGGCCGCAGCCAGGCCTTTGATTGGCTGCCGCCGAGTTTCCTCAACGAGGCGCAGCTACTTCCCACGAGGCTGATTGCCTCTCTACACTTCCTGGCCTCCCTGGCTCCCTCTGGGGGCCGACTGGGGAACTGCAGTTCCCCCGACCATTGTCCATACTCCTTAGTCGGCCCCCCAGTGGCCGTCTGCCACACACCCTCCTCCTCAGCTCCGACCAGGAGGGAGGGGCGGCCCACTCCTCCAATGGCCCGCTCTGGGGTGCCACCGCTCGGGTCGTCGTCCGCCGCTGCCGCCGCCGCCGGCGCCGCCCCCCGGGTCGTCGTCCGCCGCTACCGCTGCGCCGCCCCCCGGGTCGTCGTCCGCCGCTACCGCTGCGCCGCCCCCCGGGTCGTCGTCCGCCGCTACCGCTGCGCCGCCGCCCGGGTCGTCGTCCGCCGCTACCGCTGCGCCGCCGCCCGGGTCGTCGTCCGCCGCTGCCGCTGCGCCGCCGCCCGGGTCGTCGTCCGCCGCTGCCGCTGCGCCGACGCCTCCCGGGTCGTCTGCCGCTGCGCCGACGCCTCCCGGGTCGTCTGCCGCTGCGCCGACGCCTCCCGGGTCGTCTGCCGCTGCGCCGACGCCTCCCGGGTCGTCTGCCGCTGCGCCGACGCCTCCCGGATCGTCTGCCGCTGCGCCGACGCCTCCCGGGTCGTCTGCCGCTGCGCCGACGCCTCCCGGGTCGTCTGCCGCTGCGCCGACGCCTCCCGGATCGTCTGCCGCTGCGCCGCCTCCCGGGTCGTCTGCCGCTGCGCCGAGCCTCCCGACTGGGGAACTGCAGTTCCCCCGACCATTGTCCATACTCCTTAGTCGGCCCCCCAGTGGCCGTCTGCCACAATATGTACAATGAAAGAACAAGAGTGTGAAGGGAGGGAATTTGAGAGGGGAGGGGGGACAAACACAAGTGCTGTAGGTGTGTGTGGGAGTGTGTTCTTGTTATGTGTGTGATTGAAGTTCTTGTTTAGATTGTTTTTAGCTGTGCCACATTCTCCGAGCAGCATATCACCGTCGAGGCATAATCACTTACTAATCGTGTGTACTTTAATCAACATAGATATCATTGTTTGTGGAACCACATTCCTCTTACTGAAATTACTGTTCCCGCCTTTCCGTGGAAACAAACTTACCAGATCCTTATCCGATCCTTATCAGCTCCTATAAACCAATCCACCCCTTGCTGAGATTGGATTGGACCGAATGGCTCGCGTCTTAACACAGTTGTGGCTCCTCCCTTCCTGGCCTCCCTGCCGCAGGTTCCTGGACCTGCAGGAGGAAGGCTGCGTGGTGGACGTCCACCACTTCAACTCGGGGGCCCAGTCGGTGCTGGCATATGCCACGGTGAACGGAGGCCTGGTGGGCTGGGACCTGCGTTGCAACTCCAACGCCTGGACGCTGCGGCACGACCTCCGCCTGGGCCTCATCACCTCCTTCTCCGTGGACATGCACCAGTGCTGGCTCTGCCTCGGTGTGTGTGTGTGTGTGTGTGTGTGTGTGTGTGTGTTCCCGCCTTCATGCCTGAACTTCTGCATTGTACTTGGACTGAATCATTCACGAGCACTGAGACTTATTCCTGAGCATTCATAAGCCTATAGTTACACATAACCAGCATTCTTAGGTATTTCACACGTGTTCTCAACATGCACACCATGATGGGGGGGGTGCGGGGGAGGATAGCAGTGTTTGATGGTGTTGTTGGTGTTCTGGTTTTCACCACTTCAGAGATGAAACCACTCTTGTATTCTGTTTACCACCTCTGATTTCCAGCGCCTTGATCTCCACCGACCACCCGCCAGCGTTGGCTAAAAGTTCAAATTGCGCGTGAAAAGCTTCCCAGTCAGCTTCACCGTCACTCGGGACTTGCGAGTAGGGCGCCGCCATGTTTGTTTACCTCCGCGAGTGGCGGGCGGGAAGCTCGTGCAGTGTGCGACGCGGGAGAAATGTCCACTGGAATGTCTCTCGGTGGCCATCTCCGCCACCGGGTCCCGGGAGGCGCTTCCCCCCTCCAGGGACCGCGGAGTTACGCTACACGCCCCCTCGCCGTAGTAGTCCGTCTCCACCTTTATCCGACAGTCCGCAGGTAACATTGTTGGCGTGTTGAAAAACGCAGCAGCGAAGCTAATGGCGATGGTGGTTGCCCGACAGCTCACCGGGCGGGAATCAAAAATAAAAGTTCTGCTTTCACTTCTGACACCAATGTAACGATCCCCAAAGGGAGAGAATGAATGTCGTTCATCGTTTAAGACGCTAAGCAGCCAATTAAGAGTTTCATAGTTGTGTGCGTCTATGACCACCAGTCAGTCATAATTTTGTTTCGTTAAGATGTTTAATTGCTGCTACCATGATTGTTTGCACCTGTTTTTACTTCCCCTGATTAGTTTTCCTCCCTATTTATGCCCGCCCCAATCCTATTGTAACGATCCCCGAAGGGAGAGAATGAATGTCCAGTCAGGATTACAAGTTGAACTACTTGTTTATTAGTAACATAGATTTCCCAGGTTACTGTCTGGCCCTAACCTACGCCAACCAAAACACACACTCTTAACACTCCCGCTCAGAACATAACAACTCCCCCTTTATTACGAGCCCCTCCCACTTCATTATGATTGGCCACCCACCCAGATTGACAGGTAACACCTTCCAATAGACGCACACGGGAACGGCTGCATCAGAACAACACAGAATACACATAACATGTAATTAACGTCCAGGGTCGCTACATTGCCTCCCCCCTTCAAAGTCCCTCGTCCTCGAGGGGACAAACAAAGTCCTGGAAGTGACCCGGAGCTCTCCGCTTCCTACGAGGCCGTGTGGGGAAGGGTGGGGGAGGGGCTGGGGGCCCAGTTGCTGACTGTGGTGATCGATGAGGAGTGGGGGCAGGAATGGGGTTAGGGGTGGGCCAGAACAACACAGAATACACATAACACATTAACGTCCAGGGTCGCTACGCTATGTTCTTGTTCAGACCCTTGTGTGTTGTTTTATGTAACCACACACACGAATCCTGATAGTAGAGTGCCTATGCATCTGTATAAATAAACCTTCAAATTATATTCCTCCTTCCCGTGTCCTGGCCAGACATTCCATATCTTTGACTAACTTTCGGAACCACAAGAGCGTCACTCCAGTATCCCAATATTACACATTACACATTCTATTGTATAAAACTACTGCTATTTTCTAATACTGTTCATTTAGGACCAACTGGATTTGTTATTGTACATATTTACTTTACACTTAGGGCATTTGGCAGATGCTGTATATCCAAAGCTACTAAGTACATTTTAGATTATTTAACTACTTCTGGATACATATGCCATATTCCTCATGCGACATCAAATTGTCTGGATACATATGCTGGTTATCTTTTGTATTTCTTCTATTGCATGCCATATGCCATATTTCTTCACTTGCTCTTCTGCCCTTACTTATTTGTACATTTATAATACTCAATATTCAATACATTTCAATTTTGGGTATTTGGCAGACGTTTTCATGCAAAGTGACTGACAAAAAGTACCTTGGTTGAACGAGACAGCAATATATTGCTGTGGTACATAAAGATTAATATTTGAGCATTCATAGTTGCGAGGCGAATATAACGAGTTTCGTAATTGCTAGGTTGCCTGGTTCCTGGGCTGGTTCCTGTGGATGTTGTAGAGAGCAATTCAACAAGATCAGGCCACAGAGGTGATGTTGGCATTGTAGGACAGCTGGTCATCCAGTACCACACCAAGGTTCCTTGCAGTGGGTGCAGGGGAGACTTCGATGTCCTCAATGGTGACAAGTAGGTCCATCTGGGGAAGTCTTTCCCCGGAATGAAGAGAAGGTCACACCTGTCTAGGTTAAGCTTCAGGTGGTTGGGTGGCCATGAAGAGACTCCCGGAAAGATCAGTCACCTCACCCGGACAAGGGAAACCGGGGCCCCATTCTGGAGCCAGACCTGGGAGGGGAGCTCGCCGGTGAGCGTCTGGTGGCCGGTGTGGATCCAAGCCCGAAAAGACAACGTGGAGTCACCTCCCTGTGGGCTCACCACCTGCAGGGAGAGTCATTGGGGTCGGGTGCATTGTATACCGGGCGGTAGGCAAAAGCGGGGTCCTGGGTGTGTGGATCTGGTTCTAGGGACGTGGAACGTCACCTCACTGGCGGAGAAGGAGCCGGAGCTGGTGCGGGAGGTGGAGCGGTACCAACTAGATATGGTTGGGCTCACCTCCACGCACAGCACCGGTTCTGGAACCAAACTCCTGGAGAGGGGCTGGACCCTCTCCTTTTCCGGAGTTGCCCAGGGTGTGAGGCACCAGGCGGGTGTGGGGATACTCACAAGTCCGGCTGAGCGCCGCTGTGTTGGAGTTCTCTCCGGTGGATCAAGGCGCTCCAACTTGCGATGTGTCTAACGGGTGAGGCATTGCAATGTTTGCTGCTGCTAAGCCCAGAGGACAGGGGTGACTATGGCCACTTTTCCACCAAAGTGAACCGAGAGCTGGTTGTGGGCTGGTGCTAGTGCCAGTTCGGAGCTGGTTCAACTTAAGAACCGGTTTGCTTTTCCACCGGCTAGAGAGCCTCGAGAGCCAACCCGCCCCCACGTCATTACGTCACTGTACGTCTGTAGAAGTCTCCGCCTTCCCAGCAACGCGAGCACAACAAGAACAATGGCGGACTACATCGCAATACGAGTGATCTTGTTTTTGTAATTGTATATTTTGTGACTACCTGTTCTGTCATAACTCAAATAAAAACTGAATCTTATTTGTTTCTCTGTTCTTTAAGTATGCTGAAGCAGACATGTTAACAAAATGTGTATTTAGAAAAACAATGCTGCTCCGTTAATTCGCGGTTCTGATGGGGGGGGTGCGCTGTTAATTTGCGGTTCTGATGGGGGGGTGCGCTGTTAATTCGCGGTTCTGATGGGGGGTGCGCTGTTAATTCGCGGTTCTGATGGGGGGGGGGCTCTGTTAATTCGCGGTTCTGATGGGGGGGGTGCGCTGTTAATTCGCGGTTCTGATGGGGGGGGTGCGCTGTTAATTCGCGGTTCTGATGGGGGGGGGTGCGCTGTTAATTCGCGGTTCTGATGGGGGGGGGGTGCGCTGTTAATTCGCGGTTCTGATGGGGGGGGGCTCTGTTAATTTGCGGTTCTGATGGGGGGGTGCGCTGTTAATTTGCGGTTCTGATGGGGGGGGTGCGCTGTTAATTCGCGGTTCTGATGGGGGGGGTGCGCTGTTAATTCGCGGTTCTGATGGGGGGGGTGCGCTGTTAATTCGCGGTTCTGATGGGGGGGGGGGTGCGCTGTTAATTCGCGGTTCTGATGGGGGGGGGGGGGGGTGCTCCGTCCCCACTAAATTCTACGCCCATGCTCGGTACCATGCTCAGTTTCTATTAAACATCCATAAACGCCAACTCGGTTGCATCTCTTTATTTCAATATTCCTTGGCTAAGAATATTACAAGGTTAACGTTGCGTTGCCAAAGTGGTATCGGTGCGGTTGTATCGGAGTAGTCACTTCCGTTGTCGGGGTTTGTTGTGAAATGGAGCTCAGAAAGTTTTTGGCGGACTTGCTAATCCCGCCCCCAGCCCGCCCCCAGCCTCTGACGTGGTCGGTGCTTTGTTGGTTCAACTCTGGCCCCCCAAAGTTGGGAGGCCAGAGTTGAACCAGTTTTTCGGGCCGGGAGCCAGTTCTTTGTCTGTGGAAACAGGAAGAACTGGTTCGTTTTAGGCTCTGGCTCCGAACCGGCCCTGAAAACGCCTTGGTGGAAAAGCCCCCTATGAGGCCCTAGTGGGGGCTCTGAAGAGGCGCTTTGGACAGTGTGTTGAGCCGGGTCTACTGTGCTCAGAACTGTGTAATAGGCGGAGACGGCCGGGAGAAACGCTGCGGGCCCTGGCCAACGATATAGAGAGCCTGTCATGCCGGGCATACGCCCACATGCCACCGTCAGAGCAGAGCGAGCTCGCTCGGGACCAGTTTCTCCAGGCCCTTTCCCCTGTAGACCTACGCACACACACCCAGCTGGCCCACCCACAGACTTTACAAAAGGCCCTGGAGATGGCTATCGAGAGGGAGTTGGTGTGGGCAGGAGCCGCGGGCAGCCATCTCGCTCCTCAGCCCACGGTGAGGACTCCCAGAAACCAGCCTGGGTGGACGAACTCACCGAACTCGTCCGTGCTGTCTCCGTCCAGGCGAACCATCGCTCCCCTCCTCGCCCGGGGCCAAGGATCTGCTGGGGATGTGGGCAGCCCGGCCACCTGGTCAGACAGTGCCCTAAAGTTGCGAGAACCCAGGGAAACGGCTCGGGGTCCGCGTAAGTAGGGATACGCGGACCCCTGGCTCTGTACCCCTGTCGTCATCGGTCGAAGGAACCCAGCAACTCGGCCGGGGGGGTGGGGCTCCACCTTCCGCAGGAGCAGATGACGGCATTCCGGAGCACGTTGTCGTGGTTGGGCACACCTGGGTGGGGGACTTTTGTCATGTTCCTGTCACTGTCGAGGGGGTAGATTGTTCGGCCTTGGTGGATACAGGGTCTACCGTGACTCTAGTGAGGCCGGACATTTTACCAAGCTGGACCGAATTGCAGCCTACAACTGTGCAGCTCCGCAAGGTCACAGGGGAGAGGGCACCCATGAAAGGGAAAGGGTTGCTGTCCATCTGTGTGGGGGGTAGGACGGTCCTCCACCCAGTGTGGGTAGCTGCTGTACAGGACCCCTGTATTCTGGGGTTGGATTTCCTAAGGTGCACAGGCTGCCAGCTGGACCTTGAGAGGGGGACTATTGGCTTCCAGGGAGGGCCGACTGTCTATATGGCCCCATCAAACACCCCTCACATCCAGCCCCCACCGATGACAGCGCAGGCACATGTCCCTAGCCCCACGGACCCCCTGGCAACCCCCTCCATGAGCCCAGTCCCCATCCCTTGCTCTGCCCAGTTTCCACAGACAGGGAAGAGACGGTGCTGTCGGCTGTACGGGTCATATGGCAGGGTAACTGCGATGGACTCGACCCCCAGCAGCAGGAGCAGCTGTGGCAACTACTGGCGGAGTTTAAGGACAGCTTCGCCCTGAGTGAGAGAACACGGGGGCTCCTTCCAGGCGGCACTTGACTCACTACGCCGGGTGCTGGAGAGGGTAGCTGCGGCAGGTTTGAAGCTCCACCCCGACAAGTGTCATTTCTTGAGGAGAGAGGTGACTTTCCTCGGACACAAGGTGGGGGTGGGGGGCATCAGCACCATGGAGGACAAAGTGAAAGCTGTCCATGACTGGCCGATCCCAACAGACACCAGACAACTGAAAAGCTTCCTCGGTTTAGAGTCCTACTATAGGTGCTTTGTGAGGGGCTTTTCCTGTGTGGCCGCTCCTCTGTTCCGTCTGTTACAGAAAGACAAGGAATTCGTATGGGCAGAGGAGTGCCAGGCTGCCTTCCAGGCCCTCCAGGGACTTCTTAGCAAAGCCCCGGTGCTCTCTCCCCCTGACCCTGCCCTGCCTTTCATCCTAGATACGGATGCTAGTAGCGTCGGCACCGGCGCTGTGCTGGCGCAGGAGGGGCCAGAGGGAGAGTGGGTAGTGGCGTATTACAGCAGGACATTTAACAAGGCTGAACGCCGCTACTGCGTCACCCGACGTGAACTGCTGGCCATTGTCAGAGCAGTTCGCCACTTCAAGTACAACCTCTGCGGCCTGCCCTTCACGGTACTGAGGACTGACCTCTCCGCGCTCCAGTGGCTCATGTCCTTCAAGGAGCCAGAAGGGCAGGTGGCGCGGTGGATCGAAGAGCTCCAGGCCTACAGCTTCACTGTGGAATACAGGGCAGGGGCACGCCATGCTAATGCAGATGCCCTCTCCCGACGCCCTTGCAGCAAGGACAGCTGCTGTCCTTGCTGCAAGGACAGCAGCAGTGGCCCCAGTGACCTGGGGAGGAATTTTGAATCCCGTGTGTTTGCGCTTTGTGAAGTAGCTGGACATGCAGAGCGCCTTGATCTCCACCGACCACCCGCCAGCGTTGGCTAAAAGTTCAAATTGCGCGTGAAAAGCTTCCCAGTCAGCTTCACCGTCACTCGGGACTTGCGAGTAGGGCGCCACCATGTTTGTTTACCTCCGCGAGTGGCGGGCGCGGGAAGCTCGTGCAGTGTGCGACGTGGGAGAAATGTCCACTGGAATGTCTCTCGGTGGCCATCTCCTCCGCCGGGTCCCGGGAGGTGCTTCCCCCCTCCAGGGACCGCGGAGTTACGCCACACGCCCCCTCGCCGTAGTAGTCCGTCTCCACCTTTATCCGACAGTCCGCAGGTAACATTGTTGGCGTGTTGAAAAACGCAGCAGCGAAGCTAATGGCGATGGTGGTTGCCCGACAGCTCACCGGGCGGGAATCAAAAATAAAAGTTCTGCTTTCACTTCTGACACCAATGTAACGATCCCCAAAGGGAGAGAATGAATGTCGTTCATCGTTTAAGACGCTAAGCAGCCAATTAAGAGTTTCATAGTTGTGTGCGTCTATGACCACCAGTCAGTCATAATTTTGTTTCGTTAAGATGTTTAATTGCTGCTGCTACCATGATTGTTTGCACCTGTTTTTACTTCCCCTGATTCGTTTTCCTCCCTATTTATGCCCGCCCCAATCCTATTGTAACGATCCCCGAAGGGAGAGAATGAATGTCCAGTCAGGATTACAAGTTGAACTACTTGTTTATTAGTAACATAGATTTCCCAGGTTACTGTCTGGCCCTAACCTACGCCAACCAAAACACACACTCCTAACACTCCCGCTCAGAACATAACAACTCCCCCTTTATTACGAGCCCCTCCCACTTCATTATGATTGGCCACCGACCCAGATTGACAGGTAACACCTTCCAATAGACGCACGCGGGAACGGCTGCATCAGAACAACACAGAATACACATAACACATGTAATTAACGTCCAGGGTCGCTACATTGCCTCCCCCCTTCGAAGTCCCTCGTCCTCGAGGGGACAAACAAAGTCCTGGAAGCGACCCGGAGCTCTCCGCTCCCTACGAGGCTGTGTGGGGAAGGGTGGGGGAGGGGCTGGGGGCCCAGTCGCTGACTGTGGTGATCGATGAGGAGTGGGGGCAGGAATGGGGTTAGGGGTGGGCCAGAACAACACAGAATACACATAACACATTAACGTCCAGGGTCGCTACGCTATGTTCTTGTTCAGACCCTTGTGTGTTGTTTTATGTAACCACACACACGAATCCTGATAGTAGAGTGCCTATGCATCTGTATAAATAAACCTTCAAATTATATTCCTCCTTCCCGTGTCCTGGCCAGACATTCCATATCTTTGACTAACTTTCGGAACCACAAGAGCGTCACTCCAGTATCCCAATATTACACATTACACATTCTATTGTATAAAACTACTGCTATTTTCTAATACTGTTCATTTAGGACCAACTGGATTTGTTATTGTACATATTTACTTTACACTTAGGGCATTTGGCAGATGCTGTATATCCAAAGCTACTAAGTACATTTTAGATTATTTAACTACTTCTGGATACATATGCCATATTCCTCATGCGACATCAAATTGTCTGGATACATATGCTGGTTATCTTTTGTATTTCTTCTATTGCATGCCATATGCCATATTTCTTCACTTGCTCTTCTGCCCTTACTTATTTGTACATTTATAATACTCAATATTCAATACATTTCAATTTTGGGTATTTGGCAGACGTTTTCATGCAAAGTGACTGACAAAAAGTACCTTGGTTGAACGAGACAGCAATATATTGCTGTGGTACATAAAGATTAATATTTGAGCATTCATAGTTGCGAGGCGAATATAACGAGTTTCGTAATTGCTAGGTTGCCTGGTTCCTGGGCTGGTTCCTGTGGATGTTGTAGAGAGCAATTCAACAAGATCAGGCCACAGAGGTGATGTTGGCATTGTAGGACAGCTGGTCATCCAGTACCACACCAAGGTTCCTTGCAGTGGGTGCAGGGGAGACTTCGATGTCCTCAATGGGTGACAAGTAGGTCCATCTGGGGAAGTCTTTCCCCGGAATGAAGAGAAGGTCACACCTGTCTAGGTTAAGCTTCAGGTGGTTGGGTGGCCATGAAGAGACTCCCGGAAAGATCAGTCACCTCACCCGGACAAGGGAAACCGGGGCCCCATTCTGGAGCCAGACCTGGGAGGGGAGCTCGCCGGTGAGCGTCTGGTGGCCGGTGTGGATCCAAGCCCGAAAAGACAACGTGGAGTCACCTCCCTGTGGGCTCACCACCTGCAGGGAGAGTCATTGGGGTCGGGTGCATTGTATACCGGGCGGTAGGCAAAAGCGGGGTCCTGGGTGTGTGGATCTGGTTCTAGGGACGTGGAACGTCACCTCACTGGCGGGGAAGGAGCCTGAGCTTGTGTGGGAGGTGGAGCGGTACCATCTAGATATGGTTGGGCTCACCTCCACGCACAGCACCGGTTCTGGAACCAAACTCCTGGAGAGGGGCTTGACCCTCTCCTTTTCCGGAGTTGCGCAGGGTGTGAGGCACCAGGCGGGTGTGGGGATACTCACAAGTGTCCGGCTGAGCGCCGCTGTGTTGGACTTCTCTCCGGTGAATGAGAGTGTCGCCTCCATGCAACTGCAAGTCGCTGGGGGGAAGGCTCTGACTGTTGTCTACGCACCAAACAGCAGTTCAGAGTATCCGGCCTTCTTGGAGTCCTTGGGTGGCATCCTGGAAAGGGTTCCATCCGGGGACTCCATAGTTCTACTGGGGGACTTCAACGCACACATGGGCAATGATAGAGAAACCTGGAGGGGAGTGATTGGGATGAACGTCCTGCCCGATCTGAACCAGAGTGGTGTTTTGTTATTGGACTTCTGTGCTAGCCATGGACTGGCCATAACAAACACCATGTTCGAACAAAGACAGCGGTCTACGTAACACCTTTTGGGCCGACTCAACCAAACACTGGCTGTCCACCGCTAAAACACAAGGGATAACAGGGGAGAGAGAGAGGGAGAGAGAGAGAGGACGCTGGCGTTTGTCTGTTCGCCGCTTCTCCTTCTGAGCTAGTATTACGACTTTACGAGCCAAAGTTACAGTCCAGGTCTAACTTTTACCTACGATTGTACAAGCTAAAGTTATAGGGCTAACTTTTAGACTGCTAGGTATTTTTACAAGTTTTTTTTCCTTTTGAGTTTTTGGCACGGATTTCCTGGATTTACTGACTTACCTGCTGCCATCTCCTCCAACATCGGCTGATTGCTGGTTAACCTCCCGCTGTCAGTGGGCGATCACTCGGACCATCAGTCTATCCAGCGTTGCTACTACGAGGTATTCTCCCGGGGCAACCTCACAGCTGTCCCGCTCCAAGCGAACACATTCGGCGACCGGCATGATGTTCAAATATTCCATCCCGCAACTGCTGAATCTCAACAACTGCACCACTCCAGCATGCATCTCAGCCATAAAACAATTTGGACTTTTACGCCGACCCCGTTACATCCATAGAAGTTCTCGTCGAAAGTTTGTTTACCACCAGCCTGGCCACTCTACTCCAACCATTCCATCTATCTGGTCCACTGTCGCACGCCTGACGCGTCATCAGAGCACTGTCGCTCTCGGTGTTGATAGCACGGGAAACATCGCGAGATCTCTGCACACCAGTGTAGGAAACGCCGCGAGATCTCTGCATACCCAGCATGACAGACAACGTGGAGTGGATTCCAGTGTGCGTGGAGTGGATTTTAATGTGTTACGACCCCTGCAGAGATTAACCTCCTCATCAATGGTCAAACTGGAACTTTTTAATGCACAATCCATCAACAACAAATCCTCCTACATTCAAGACCACATCATGGACAAGGGCCTAGACTTCATGTGCCTTACAGAAACATGGCACCAGCCAGAGGTTTACTCTGCCCTAAATGAAGCCTGTCCTCCTGGTTACAGCTATCTGGAGAAAGCCCGCAGCACTGGTCGTGGTGGTGGCCTAGCTATTATACACCGACAAGAACTGGAGCTGTCCCCCATCCCTCTGCTTACACAGTCTTCGTTTGAATGTCTTGCAGTTAAATGTAAGCCCCCCTCCCCCATGACCTTAATTCTCATCTACCGGCCCCCCAAACCCAACTCAGCTTTCATCCCAGAGATGCACGACCTTCTCACTACACTCTGCACAACCTCTGCTAATATCATAATTCTTGGAGATATAAATATTCATGTCGACACCCCCTCCTGTCACTCTGCAGCCGAGTTCCTTCAACTACTCGATTGTCTCAACATCCAACAGCATGTCGACGTCCCCACACACTCCAGAGGACACACCCTCGACCTGGTCATCACAAACTCCGCCCCCATTAGCAACCTACAGGTCTACGATCTGGGCGTGTCTGACCACAAGACCATCTCAGTGGAGCTGCTGTTCCCCTCCCCCCACACCAAGCCCAAGCGCCAAATTCATTTCAGGAGCCTGAAAAACATCAAACCCAGACGCCCTGACTCTGGACCTCCAATATCTCTCCTCTGGCTCTGCTGACCTCCCCTCAGTCACTGAGTCAGTGGACTTCTATAACCAATCTCTGAGCAGTCCTCCTGGATCTCCACGCCCCTCTCAAATCCCGAACAGTCTCCTTCTCGCGCTCAGCCCCCTGGTACACCTGCGAGCTGCGGAAGATGAAAGACAGTGGGCGTGTCCTTGAGCGGCGTCTCAAGCTTCAGGACTGACTGTTCATAAACAGCCTACAGAGAAACATCAAAAGGCCCTACGCTAAGTCCCTCAGAGATGCACGGTCACAGTTCTATTCCAACATCATTAACAATAGCCCTGGCAACTCCAAGCAACTTTTCTCTACCATAAATCACCTTCTCAAACCGCCAACTCTCTCGCACTCAGAGGCAACAGAGGAGAGCTGCAATAACTACAATCACTTTTTTCAGAAAAAAAGTAGATAACATCCGCTCCCTCCTCTCCAGCTCCGCCGTCCTACCTGTCCCGAACTGCTGACCCACAGAAATGGAATTGCCCAACCCTCTCTGCTGTTTTTTTCGACCTTACACAGCGAGAGGTTGAGGACATTCAGTTTAGGACGATGAACCCATCCACCTGCGCCCTGGACCCCTTCCCCACCAGCCCTGGTGAAATCAACCTCTTCGCCATAAGCCCTCTCATCACCAAGGTCATCAACCACTCCTCCAGGCCGCCATGTTCCATCTGCGCTAAAAACTGCTGTCATCAAAACCACTTCTCCAAAAACCCACCTTAAGACACCAGAAGTCCTCCAGCAACTACAGGCCCATCTCCAACCTTCCATTCATATCCAAGTATTGGAAAAGCAAGGTTTCCAGTTACTTCAAGTTCATCTGAAACAAAACAATCTGTTTGAGAAATTTCAGTCTGGTTTCTGCCCTGGCCACAGCACGGAAACGGCTCTGGTCAGGGTCACCAACGACCTCCTGATTACAGCAGACACTGGCTCCCCATCCATCCTCATCCTCCTGGATCTAACAGCAGCATTCGACACCGTGGACCACAACATCCTCCTTCACCGTCTGCACTCCACCATTGGCCTTTCCGACACTGTCCACAACTGGTTCACTTCATACCTCACTGGCAGAACTGAGCACGTCGCCCT
>PIJE02000014.1:0-7500 GCA_002895965.2 Coryphaenoides rupestris
ACACGAGGAAGAGAGAGGAGAGAGGAGAGGAGAGAGAGAGGAGAGAGGAGAGGAGAGGAGAGAGAGGAGAGAGAGGAGAGAGGAGAGGAGAGAGAGAGGAGAGGAGAGGAGAGAGGAGAGGAGAGGAGAGGAGAGGAGAGGGAGAGGAGAGAGGAGAGAGGAGAGAGGAGAGGAGAGTGAAGGAGAAGAGATCAGTAGCAGAGTCCTATTACGTACAACAAGAACCGCAACGCTTCGCGGAATTCCAATAGCATTCCACCCTATTGCCTATTAACCCAACCTGTCTCCGATGATTAGCCTCTGAGCTCATTCCATGATTATTTTTTAAATGTATCAGGGGTGTTCGTCTGCTTTCAGTCGCACCGCAGACCCCACCCTCCTCTCCCCTCCCCCTCCCCCTCCCCCTCCCCCCTCCCTCTGCCGTGGTTCACGTTACAGCCTTAACTCCACATGATGGATGGCGGCGTGGGTCCAGTGCGACGCGGGCCCAGATCAACAGGCATTAATCAGCGACGGCATGCAGATGAGGGGGATGCCCGTCGCGTGTGTCTGTCAGGCACCGGCACCGTCGGGGAGTGCTGGCTTTTGTTTCACTTTAATAATAAAAGGGTGCCGCCGATATCGCCTGATGTCATCCATCTTGGGAGGAAGCAGAAGCTTAAGCCCTGCGACATGCGGAGCGGCGGGAAAGCACATGCCCGGCTGGCTGGCTGGTGCAAACAGGGAAGCAGTCACATTTGTCATTTGTCAATCGTGACAAATGACGTGCATCATGGCTACGTGAGTGTGTGAGTGTGTGAGTGTGAGTTTGTGCACACGCGTGTGTGACCACAGGTGTGCATGTGTGTGTGTGCGTGCATACAGTATGTGTGCATATGCGTGTGTGTGTTGCTGTGCTGATGCATAGCTCCATAGATGCTCACACAATAGATACCATGCTATGCCCTGCCATGCGCGCACACATCCATGCAAACCTGTGTTCACACACATCACACACACACACACCACGTGAGGAATGCACACACACACACACCACACACACACACACACACACAGAAATGTTCATCGGCATCTGCAATTACATTCTCTTGTTTAACGAGACAAGTCAATTATCTTTGACCTATTGTTCTATTTGTGGTTTGCGATCAATCAACATCTCGACCAATCGTCAAATCTACTTTGCAATCCCGTATTAAAATGTCGGAGCAATTTAGTAGGGATTTATCGTGACTCAGTAATGAGGTAAGCATGGTACGATGGCATTCACACTGTCGCCAGACGTATACAGTATCTAAGGCCTTTACTTGTAAGAACACATTAAAAGGGGACATATTATGCCACCATGTGTGAGTGTGATTAGCCATTGCAAGCCATTTCACAATTGCCATGTGACTACCGTCTAGTGACATCACAAGTGGGAATGTCCACCTAGATGTATGATTACTAGATCAGTCTACCAGCCTACCCAAGTGGACTGTACCGACAGATAAGCTGATCTAGTCAGCATACATCTAGGTGGACATTCCCACTTGTGATGTCACTAGACGGTAGTCACATGGCAATTGTGAAATGGCTTGCAATGGCTAATCACACTCACACCTGGTGGCACAATATGTCCCCTTTAATACAGGAAAGTTAAAAGTATTAACATGGTGATCCATGGCTTATAACTCGTTTAGTTTCACTGGAAGCCTATTATAGCCTATTATATCTACAATATACTTTTTAGACACTTTAAGCCCAGGTTACTTTTTCCATGAACATTTATTAATCCCGTTAACGAGCAGTGAGGAGTTAGGGCAGCATCTTGCTTGAGGGTTAGTGTAAAAGACAGGACTCAACCACCGCTAACCACTTGACTGCCCCGTCTCATAAAGAAGAGTAGACTTTGACACAAGTGTTGTGTCAAGTGAATCAGGGTGACCATGCGGCTACTAAGCAACCTGGCTGATAATAATCACATGCTTCATAATCATTTGCCTGACAGAGGACCCATTAACGTGTGTGTGATGACTCCTATTATGTCACCGGGGGGGGCGGGGGGGGTGGCCGGTGCAGTCACCACCAAGGAAGAGGGGGTCCAATAGGACAGACTGGTTGACTGAGTGCAACGTATCTGACAGGCTGCTCTGACAGGCTGCTGCTGGGACAACACAGACCCGACCATATTGGGTACTGTATGGTCCGGCTTGGGCCCCCGCCGCCCCCAGGGGCCCCCGTGTGTGAGAAGCAGAGAACATTAAGCTCAGGCGTGAGGTGGATGATGATGATGATGATGATGATGATGATGAAGGCAGACCCTCTTTCACTCTTTCACCCTTTCACTCTTTCATACTTTCTTTCTTTCCATCTTTCATACATTAATTATTTCACTCTTTCATACTTTCAATCTTTCACTCCTTCATACTTTCTTTAGCTCACTCTTTCATACATTCATTATTTTATTCTTTTACTCTTTAATTCTTTCAATTTTTTATTTTTTCTCACATTCTTTCATTTTCTCTCTCTCTCTTACTTTTTCTCTCTCCATCTCCCTCTCTCTCTCCCTACTTCTCCCTCCCTCTCTCATCTGTTAAACAGCTGATTCCAGTCATCCGACCACGCTCGGAAACTTTAAACCGAGCAGTCGTGCTTAAATTTTGCACGTCCAGACAGTTGGATCGGGTTGCTCTACTTGGAAAGGAAAAATTAATTGGTGCGTAATCATTTACGTGGCTCATTATGTCTCGTTCTATACACTATACCACTATTATACTTCTCCCAACACTATGTGTACACAGTAGTGATACTGCATATGTCTCATGGATTTTATTTGCACCTTTTAATGGCTTGTTTTTATATATATATTATATTCTTTTATATGTATCCTTATTTTATTTTTATTTTTATTCTTAGAATTTCCATAGAATTACTTTCTGTTTAATTTATGCACCAATCCACAAAAGCACATTCCTTGTCTGTGAAAACTACTTGGCAATAAACCTGATTCTGATTCTGATTAACCTAAAATATTATCTCTCTCTCTCAATAATACGATGTGTACATAGTAGTCCTGAATGACTCATAAACCTAAAATATTATCTCTCTCTCAATAATATGATGTGTACATAGTCATCCTGAATGACTCATAAACCTAAAATATTATCTCTCTCTCAATAATATGATGTGTACATAATCATCCTGAATGACTCATAAACCTACAATATTATCTCTCTCAATAATATGATGTGTACATAGTAGTCCTGAATATGACTCATAAACCTACAATATTATCTCTGTCTCAATAATACGATATGTACATAGTAGCACTGAATATGACTCATAAGCCTAAAATATTATCCCTCTCCCAATACTATGTGTACATAGTAGTACTATTGTATAATGTATGTCTAATACAACACAAATGTTAGCCATTTATACTACAGATACATACTGTAGCTGTATTATACAATATGCTTCTAGATTGCTATGCTGTATATATGTCTAATAAACCTAAAATAGTAGCCTTAACCTGAACCTCTGACACACACACACACACACAAAAATCTGCCAATATAACTATTTATAGCATAGTGCAATGGATTTTCTCTGCCAAAACGACTTCCCGATACGACCGTAGTATCACCAGCTCTACATTCTGCGGCAGTATGGGGGTCAGTTTTTCGGTCGAACTCGGAGTGTTTCACTGAGCACGAGTTAGCAAGCACTCTGTCTGCCCTCAGCCAGGTGTGTGTGTGTGTGTGTGTGAGTGTGTGTCAACGCTATGAAACAAGCAATTCCCCAGCTAGTCGTCGTCGGTGCGCGCGCTCTTCCGCACGCAGATTTGAAACTCAACCCTGATTCAACCCTGCAAAGTGCCAGTCTATTTATGCCCCGCGTGTCAACTCCGCATTCTTTTCTCCTCCGCGCCGAAATAAATAGCGTCGACGGGAAATGTCCTGGGCCGGGCAGACCCTGAAGCTCAGAGTGTGTCGCGTCTCATGAATATTCAGCGCCGCCGTGACTAATTGGGATAAGTGTTTCTGAGGGGTTACGCATCCAAAGATTTTATGTCCAACCTCTGCCAAACGTAGCGCACACCTGCTGACAAGTTCAGCACAATTAGGCTGGAATCCCATCCAACGCGTCGATGAGAATACACAAGGAGGCCAAGCAGTGGAGCGCTTGCCAAGACGGGGAGGATACCCCGCCAACACCCTCTGGAAGACCACCGGACTGCCGACCTTGAGTAGTCATCAGTCAGAGATGGGAGCGACCTTGCCGAGCAACGCTTGGCCAACAATGGTTCTGTTCTCTCTGATCAACGAAATGGAATATAATTTATGCACGTAATATCGCAGAGCCGCTAAAACAGCTTCTTTTTCCTGAATTCACTTACAAAACAAATCTATAAATAATGAATCCACAGGGCTTGTTTCAATCCCGTGTGGATAGATGGGCCTACGGTTCAAGATTACATTCAAGTTAATTGTGAGAGTTGATGATTTATAAAAGGCTGGAAGCAATCGTTTAGACAATAAAGAGAATATTGACTGCAACCAATTAAAGAATAATGAATCCCTCATACTTTCTACAGCAGTCCAGTTCATCCATTACTCACATTGATGATGCTGCACACTGAGTCCTCAGCGACTCACTGACTCACTTTTTAAACTAATTAGAAAACGTAGACCAGATTAGGTCCCGCTTACTCACTGAATCACAGTGAAGACTCCGACTCCACTGCTGTCCCGGTCCATCGCTTGTTTTCCTTTCAACGCAGACTTTGTCCCGAATATTCCCCACCGTCCAAGCAAGTGTTGTTTTCGTGATTTGTTTTTGCTCTTTACTATGACTCTTCTCCTTCTTCTTCTTCTCTTTTTCTATTTTTGTCTGGGTTTATTTTTGTGTTGCTTCGTTTTTAACTCCAGCACCGTGCACGTGATGCGACGTGAGCCAGTCTGACTAAGCCGTCGCGGCGTTAGCATCACATGCTATGCCCTCTGTGTCCGAGCGAGTCGCCCACCCCCTCAGGGAGATAGGGGGGGGGGAGGGAGGGAGGGAGGGACAGTCTCTTCTGCCTCGCTAATGACATAGCATCACATTCCGGGCCAGTGACTCCCAGCCCCTCGGTAGAGCCTGGCTGTTGGAGGGGGGAGAGGGGGGGAGAGGGCGAGAGAAGTGGGAGAGAGGGCGGGAGAGGGTGGAGAGGGGGAGAGAGGGCGCGCGCGGGGGGATCAATGTTGAACTACTGGAATCCAATGGGTGGTGGAGAGAATGCCCTCCCCTTCAGATGAGGATAGTCGTGGTTGTGGATGGACGGATGAAAATGTATCTGTGTAACCTCATTTCTTTCGGGCTACTCGATGTCGTAGGCGATAATATAAATACGATATTACAATAAAAGACATCACTGAAAGTAGCTATTGGCACCTGAGGCCACCTTAGTTCTCCTACACGCTAGGAGGGGGAGGGGGTGAGGAGAGAAGTACACAGTCAGACGCAATCTGCAACCTCACCACAAGATGCCACTAAATTCTGCACACTGTACCTTTCAGGTAGAAAAAAGAGAACGCGACAGAGAGAGAGTGTGTATGAGATAAAGACAAGAGATAAAGAGAGGGAGGGAGTGAGAGAGACACAGAGAGAGACACACACACAGAAACAGAGAGAGGGGGGAGTAGAGACAGAGACAGAGAGAGACGGAGAGAAAGAGAGGGAAGTGTGAGAGAGAGAGGAGAGAGATAGAGAGAGAGAGAGAGAGAAAGAGAGAGAGAGAGAGAGAGAAAGGAAGCCACCTATGTAATGTTATTGAAAGAGACAGCAGTTATACTGTAGGTCACAAATGTGTAATAAATGTGTAATACTACAGCAACTATCCCTGTAGTATTACTCACCCCCACACCCACAGCAGTACACCGCATTATCTTAATAGCAACAGTAACCATTGCGATCTCAAACATATTTGGACTGGGAATTTGTTTTACCGTACACAGGGGATTAAAATTAATCTCTCGACATAATCCAAATCATTCTCTCATGCTGGTATCGCCCTGCCAACTGTCATTTGACAAACATCCAACAACTCTATTGACCGTGGAATTACATAAAAGCTAACAAATAAAAAATTCATAAATACTTTGCTGTCATTTAAAAAAACTAATTTACAATATATTTTATGCAAAATATTCGGCTCCAACGTTCTCACGATTGTATATGTGGGTGTTGCTGCATAATACAATGTCATTATACTGTGCATGATAGTTCCAGATGGATTATGCGGCACACAAACACACACACACACACGTGCGCGCTCATGCGTCCATGGCAACCTACATTCCATTCCATTAGTTATGAACCCGGACTCGTGTGCTGCAGGCCAACACTGGAGATTACATAACTCCTGTACAGACAGTTAGAGCAACACTACAACAGCAACCCTGACCACACACACACACACGCACAGACACACACACACACACACATATGTAGACACACGCACGCACGCACACACACACGCACAGACACACACACACACATGTAGACACACGCACATACACACGCACGCACGCACACACACACACATGTAGACACGCACACACGTGCACAGACACACCCACACACAGACGCACACACACTGACACACATACAGCCACACGCACACACATACACACACATGTAGACACACGCACACACGCACACACAAAAGCAACAAACATTGTTGTATTATTATTGTATATGTCAAATATGCAGATACTGTATGTTAGATTGAATGGCGCCATACCCATTTCATGAGATGTATTTTTTTAACAGTAATACTGGCCTCATTTTTTGTTGCCGAAGAGCATATGGCAGACGCACGAGGTCGAGAGAGGTTTACACAGATAAAGAGAGAGATCATTGTGTGTGTGTGTGTGTGTGTGTGTGTGTGCGTGTGTGTGACATAAATACTTGGGTGTGACATGCTCGGACCCACTCAGTACTGTGCCATACTTCTACAGTATACACCACCATCATCATCATCATCGTGATATTTTGCAAATGCGCATCTTCATTACATTCCTCACAATCCTCTTCATCCCATCCTCATTTTCTTCATCCTCATCACCTTCTTCGTCACCCTCCTCATCCTCTTCATCCCTAGCTTGTTGTTTCTCCATAAGGCTGGTTCCCCATGATCAGGTTCAGAACCGCTCTGCGCTGACTGTGCTGTTGTTTTTGCATGGAGAGAGCGGTGCTGCCCAACACCCCCTTGGCGTGACGCACCACTTCAGTTTGCCACTGTGCGCTGTACACAAAGTTCAAATATTTGGAACTTTGACCTTGTTTGCCGCTGACCCTTCAAAGCGCAGTCAATGAGATACCGCAGCGCTAGCCCGGTGAGCACCGCAGCGCTAGCCCGGTGAGCACCGCAGCGCTAGCCCGGTGTGTCTTCCTGTAGCTCTGTGCGCCAAACCAACCTTAGCATATTGGGCCAAAGCAGGCTGCCTCATCAAATCCACCAACAACTGTGTGTGTGTG
>PIJE02000014.1:12500-52500 GCA_002895965.2 Coryphaenoides rupestris
GGACACGTAAAACAGGACACATAGAACAGGACACATACAGGGAGAACCTCTCTGTTCTCTCGCTTAGCGGTTAACAAGAGACAATAGTAGTTAGTTGGACAGCACACCAAACACAGGGCCTTTTAAAGGGGGAATCAACCTCTATATCCTGCTCTGCCAATCACTGGTATGGGCAACAGCTGAGTCTAACTCCCTACCAATTCACCCTGTGACACACTCACAATAGAGTACAAGTGTGCGAGCAAAGATTGCACGCTTACCTGCACTGATGCACTGCCACCGGGGTTTGTTTGTTTGTTTGTTTGTGTACCAAAGTACCAGGGAACAGGTTAGGCTTGGAAGAGACCAATGTGTCTTTAAACACTGGGGCGGGAAAGGGTTTAGCACGCTTTGATTACTGGAAACAACATGGTTTACACAGGAGTGTATGTTGTTTGTGTGTGTGTGTGTGTGTGTGTTTGTGTGTGTGTGTGTGTGTGTAGTGTGGGTGTGTGGTGTGGGGTGTGTGTGTGTGTTGTTATTCCCGGTAATGCATGTACACACTTTCCATAGTCGTGGCAACGAGAACATCCGTTTCAGAGAGATTTGGTTTCACAATGATTAATGATTAATGGTATGTGTGTGTGTGGGGTGTGTGTGTGCGTATGTGTGTGTGTGCAACATTTTTGAGTGACTATTTCTGAGTAAAATTGTGTTCTGTTAAGTCTTCATGCTCAGGGCCGCGCAATAACCTGCACCATTTTGGAATCACAGGACCATTACAATGTTACTCTGTGGGCTGTAATGCTATTTTAAATTGTTCAGCTAATTATAATTGTCATTATGTACTTATTTGTCATTATGGGGAGACGTATGGTATGTGGTTGAAACTGCCATAGTGTTTCAAATGTGAGACGTGGGAGACACAGTTTTCATGCGCCTATAGGTTTAAGTATATATTTAGATGTATATATATATAAATATGTATATGTAAAACATGTCAATATTTACATACAGTACTCTCGACACGCACACACACACATTTCTGTTACAAAGGAAAGCTTATGGTGAAGGAGGCCTACCCTTAATCCGCATCATACCTTTAATTGCCACTGAAATCCAAGCACTTAATGTGGTGGAGCTGAGCACAGATCAAACATTGTTGTTGTTGTTGTTGTGGTACAATTTCTGAAATGCTGTACTACACACTTTAAATGTTAAATGTTATAATAGCTGCTCACTGCGCCCAGGCCGACTACATCCTAGTACTACGTTCATTTTCAATGCACCCTGCCCATGATATAATAGTTGAGCTTCGAGCAGCAGAATGTGTGTACCTCTACCGCCCCCTAGTGGTGCACACCGGTAGTGACATATGGGCCCTATATGGTCTCATGTGGAAAAGTTGTGCAACTTATGTCATGGGCCCGAGGGGGCCCTGGATATCCTCTGACGTCATACTTCCTGTCTAGTTAAGGATCTGGTAGTCTCATAAAGTAGACTTTCGGTGACTAACCTAAAGTCTGATGGTGGCAGACAACAAGATCCAATTTGGGTGCACAGGGCAGATTTCTCTTTCTTTCTTTCTTTCACTTCATATTTGTTTTGCGACTTATCATGTTGCTGGAACCTGGGGTCTGTACGCACGTAATCAAGCTACTAACAGCAAACACAAACTCAGCCCCCACAAAACGGTCTGTAAATTCACTTCCCTTTGTGAAACCTTCAGAAGGGGAAGCATATTAGCTTTTCCATGGTAGACTATATAGTTTCTGGTTTCTGGTTTCTGTGCTGCCTCACCCTGCTATAACATAGTAGGACTGCTGGATCAGAAGTTCTGCTGTAACACAGTAGGACTGCTGGATCAGAAGTTCTGCTATAACATGTATATAATGTATATAATGCTTTTATCCAAAGCACTTGTGTGTTCACCCATTCATACACAGACCTGGGGTCTGTACGCACGTAATCAAGCTACTAACAGCAAACACAAACTCAGCCCCCACAAAACGGTCTGTAAATTCACTTCCCTTTGTGAAACCTTCAGAAGGGGAAGCATATTAGCTTTTCCATGGTAGACTATATAGTTTCTGGTCTGGAACACAGTAGGATTTCTGTGCAGTCCTGCTATAACATAGTAGGACTGCTGGATCAGAAGTTCTGCTGTAACACAGTAGGACTGCTGGATCAGAAGTTCTGCTATAACATGTATATAATGTATATAATGCTTTTATCCAAAGCACTTGTGTGTTCACCCATTCATACACAGACGGTGGTGTCAACCATGCAAGGTAACAACCAACACATCAGGAGCAGTTAGGGTTAGATGGCATCTTGCTCAGGGACACCTTTACATTTACATTTAGGGCATTAGACGCTTTTATCCAAAGCGACTTACAAAGAGTACATTTGTTGAAGGAGAGGCAGCAATATATCACTGTGGTACCTGAAGATAAGAATAGAGCTGTTTTAGAGCATTCATATTTACGAGACGAATAGAACGAGTTTCATAATTGCTAAGTTGCCTGCATAAGTAGCTGGGCAGGCGTGCAATTCTAAGCATGATACAACATCTGAGAACAAACAACAATGCTAAGTGCCATTAATAAATGTTAAGACATATAACACGCCAGGTTAGTGCCTGGGGGGGGGGGGGGGTTATGTAGAGTCCAGTGAACTCTGAACAGGTGGTCTTGAGTCTCTTGTTAAAGAGGGGGGGGGTTATGTAGAGTCCAGGTGAACTCTGAACAGGTGGGTCTTGAGTCTCTTGTTAAGGAGGGGGGGTTATGTAGAGTCCAGGTGAACTCTGAACAGGTGGGTCTTGAGTCTCTTGTTAAGGAGGGGGTTATGTAGAGTCCAGGTGAACTCTGAACAGGTGGGTCTTGAGTCTCTTGCGGAAGCTGGCGAGCGACTCGGCTGTCCTGACTTGAGCCGGGAGCTCATTCCACCACTGCAGAGCCAGAACCGTGAAGAGTTGGGACTTGGAAGAGCGATGTTTGGCTGTTTTTAGTGAAGGTGGTACCAGTCGTTTGGCAGAAGTTGCCGAGCGGAGTGCTCGGGCTGGGGCGTAGGGTTGGACTAATTTTTGGAGGTAGGTAGGGGCAGTTCCGTTGACAGCCATGAAAGTCAGTACCAGTGTCTTGAATCGAATGCGAGCGATTACCGGGAGCCAGTGGAGGTTGCGGAAGAGGGGGGTTACATGGGAGAATTTAGGTAGGTTGAACACGAGGCGTGCTGCTGCGTTCTGGATGCGTTGTAAGGGCTTGATTGTTGAGGCGGGGAGTCCAGCCAGGAGAGAGTTGCAGTAGTCGAGACGAGTGATAACGAGCGCTTGGACCAGGATCTGCGCTGCTTCACGTGTGAGGAAGGGCCGGATCTTGCGGATGTTGTAGAGAGCAATTCTACAAGATCGGGCCACAGAGGTAATGTTGGCGTTGCAGGACAGCTGGTCATCCAGTACCACGCCAAGGTTCCTTCCCGTGGGTGCAGGGGAGACTTCGATGTCCTCGATGGTGCCAAGTAGGTCCATCTGAGGGCAGTCTTTACCCGGTATGAAGAGAAGCTCAGTCTTGTCGAGGTTGAGCTTCAGGTGGATGGCGGTCGTCCATCTGCTGATGTCGGCCAGGCATTTTGAGATGCGTGTTGCGATGTGGGTGTCTGAGGGGGGGAAGGAAAGAAACAGTTGGGTGTCATCAGCATAGCAGTGGTAGGAGAAGCCGTGGGATGTGATTACAGAGCCGAGAGATCTAATGTATAAAGAAAACAGAAGGGGTCCCAGTACTGAGCCTTGGGGTACTCCGGTGTCAAGGGTGCAGGGTCTGGACAGGGAGCCATTCAATGTGACCTGATAAGTGCGATCTGTCAGGTTCCTACCTGACAGATCACACTTATCAGGTCACATGGAATGGAAGTGAACCAGGATAACGCAGTTCCAGTGATGCCAAGCTCTGCCAGGGTGGAGAGGAGAATCTGGTGGTTCACTGTGTTGAAAGCGGCGGACAGGTCAAGGAGGATGAGCACGGATGAGAGGGAAGAGCTTCTGGCGTCGCGAAGGGACTCTGATACTGCAAGCAGGGCCGTCTCCGTGGAGTGCACCGCTTTGAAGCCTGACTGATGAGGGTCGAGCAGGTTGTTCTCGGAGAGATAGGATGATAGTTGGGTGGAGACAGCACGTTCTATGGTTTTGGAGAGGAATGATAGGAGAGACACAGGTCTGTAGTGTCGGACGTCGGTGGTGTCCAGGGTGGGTTTCTTAAGGAGTGGCTTGATTCTGGCGGTCTTGAAGGCAGTCGGAAACAGGCCTGAAGTGAGGGAGGTGTTAGTTAGGGTGGTGAGGAAGGGAAGGATGTCGCCCGAGATGTCTTGGAGAAGAGAGGACGGGATTGGGTCAAGGGGGCAGGTGGTGGCATGGTTGGATGTCACAAGCCTGTTGACTTCTTCAGAGGAGAGGGGGTTAAAGCAGGTAAGGCTGGTAGGGGTGGGTGAAGGGGATTGTACAGAGTTCCAACTAGCTTCTCCTGCTTATATGCAGGGTTAAGCTCCTCCTTGTCGTTACCGCAATTGACTACAGCTGAATCCCCGAAACTGGGTGATTATCCCTGGGCGTGTACACCTCTTAATATGCTAATGATCCCTGTCAAGTTTGCAACAACAGCTCTGCAATAAGTGAGTTTGACCAATATCTCTGCCAACAATACTACAACTACAAGATTCCTTTTTAGAAAGTACCAACATTACCCCAACAAACCAACACTGTTATCCAAGTTACTTTACGATAGATACCTCTACCAACACTGCTACAAGATTAGTTTCAAGTAAAACCAACACTGCAATAGGTTAGTTTACGAGAAATAGTTCTACCAGTCCTGTTACAAGATTAGTTTCAAGTAAAACCAACACTGCAATAGGTTAGTTTACAATGTTAGTTTAAGTAAAATACCAACACTGCTACAGGTAGTTTAAGATCAATACCTCTACCAGTCCTGCTACAGGATTAGCTTTTAAGAAAATGGCTCTACCAGTTCATCTACAAGAATAGCTCAGAAATACAACACTGATTCTGTTTCTCCACTTACCAACAGCAGAATACTATGCAGAATTCTTCTACAACAGATTGTACAGACACTTGGCTCGGCGGAGTCCAGGGCTCGAACCAGCAACCTTCCTGTTGCAGGATTACCTCCTACCTCCTGAGCTACTGCAGTCCTACATAGTAGGACTGCTGGATCAGAAGTTCTGCTGTAACATAGGACTGCTGGATCAGAAGTTCTGCTGTAACACAGTAGGACTGCTGGATCACAAGTTCTGCTGTAACACAGTAGGACTGCTGGATCACAAGTTCTGCTGTAACACAGTAGGACTGCTGGATCACAGGTTCTGCTGTAACACAGTAGGACTGCTGGATCAGAAGTTCTGCTGTAACACAGTAGGACTGCTGGATCACAGGTTCTGCTGTAACACAGTAGGACTGCTGGATCACAGGTTCTGCTGTAACACAGTAGGACTGCTGGATCAGAAGTTCTGCTGTAACACAGTAGGACTGCTGGATCACAAGTTCTGCTGTAACACAGTAGGACTGCTGGATCACAGGTTCTGCTGTAACACAGTAGGACTGCTGGATCACAAGTTCTGCTGTAACACAGTAGGACTGCTGGATCACAGGTTCTGCTGTAACACAGTAGGACTGCTGGATCAGAAGTTCTGCTGTAACACAGTAGGGATGCTGGATCACAAGTTCTGCTGTAACACAGTAGGACTGACTAGTTGTCATCATTAGCATACAACATAATGCTTTTACTTCTGAACTTTTGCCTAAATGACTAATTTAAACAAATCATTTGCTGATCGTGCACGGCTACGACCTAGACAGGGTTCTCTTTATAATGCTTCTACTTCTACTTCCTGGGTTAGTGTTTGTTTAGACTACAATCTCACCCTGGTCCTGTTTATAGCCCTGGAGCCTATAAGGCCTCCATATAAATACACTTGACTTGTTGGCTCATATTGAGTGGAACCCAGACTTTACTTTTTTGATTCTCAACATTATGATGCTCAGTACTGTCAGTAATGCCTACAGAGACACTCATCTGTGGCCCAGTTCCAGGATGGATTCACTCAACATTCTCTCAACCATTACCTCATTTGGTAACTTGTGTACTTGTACTTGATAATTGACAGACAGAGAGACACACACACAGAGAGAAAAGAGACAGTGAGAGGGGGCAGAGAGACAGACAGAGCGAGTGAAAGAGCAGGAGAGAGAGAGAGAGAGATTGAGAAAGAAAGAGAGCGAGAGAGAGAGAGTGGGAGAAGAGTGAGGGAGTGGGTATGTGTGTGTGTGAGACAGAGAGAGAGAGAGAGACACATACACACACACACACAAAATGACTACGGAAGCACCCGATGTGAATCTTGCCAGAGTTTAACTCTAACTTCTCCCCCCACCCCCCCCCGCTCCCTACCCCACCACCATCCCTTAAGTGGATCAAACGAACAAGCCTCTTATCACCACTTCCCCCCCTGTGTGTGTGTGTGTGTGTGTGTGTGTGTGTGTGTCTGTCTGTCTGTCTGCCAGGTCCGGCCCACTGGTATCTGATGGACGTGTTATCGGCAGAGCGGCACAGCGGGCTGCCCGGCATGTCATCTTATCACACAGCCTCTTCCCCGGAGCTCCCGCAGGAAGGCCGGCGTTCCCAGGGCAGGAGGCGCCACATGCCTCCCAAACTCCTTCCTAACCTAACCCTCCTGGGGGGTGGGGGTGGGGGGGGAGTAGTGGGCGAGAAAGTTAGAAAGTCACCATCATCATCAACCACCACAGCCATGAGTCGCCTGCAGGAATGTCTCTGAAGTTTGGGGACAATGTGAGGCGAGGCCATCACTCATCTCATTATCTCAGACACCTGATGTCTCTCTGGTGGTCAGCGAGTGGGGGTCAAAGTGGTGTCTCTCTGGTCCACACAGTCTCACTCCCAACTCGTCACATATGGACAGTTGGGCAGGATACCCCAAGCAGCCATATGTGATAAGTTGGGTACCCATTTAACGAGCAGGGTAGTCGGATAGACTTTCAAGGAGCTCCCTCACCCTAACCCTAACCCTTACCCTAACCCTTACCCTTACCCTTACACTAACCCTAACCCTAACCCTAACCTCTAGCCTAGCCTTAGATAAAACATCAAACTTCACATTGGTATTTCGTCAACTACCAACTCTTAATTGCTTAATTAATTAACGCGTGTGAGCCAACCTGATGTCTCTCTGGTGGTCAATGTGAAGTCTCTCTGGTGGTCAACCTGATGTCTCTCTGGTGGTCAATGTGAAGTCTCTCTGGTGGTCAACGTGAAGTCTCTCTGGTGGTCAACCTGATGTCTCTCTGGTGGTCAACGTGAAGTCTCTCTGGTGGTCAACGTGAAGTCTCTCTGGTGGTCAATGTGAAGTCTCTCTGGTGGTCAACCTGATGTCTCACTGGTGGTCAATGTGAAGTCTCTCTGGTGGTCAACGTGAAGTCTCTCTGGTGGTCAACGTGAAGTCTCTCTGGTGGTCAACCTGATGTCTCTCTGGTGGTCAATGTGAAGTCTCTCTGGTGGTCAACGTGAAGTCTCTCTGGTGGTCAACCTGATGTCTCTCTGGTGGTCAATGTGAAGTCTCTCTGGTGGTCAACCTAATGTCTCACTGGTGGTCAATGTGAAGTCTCTCTGGTGGTCAACATGAAGTCTCTCTGGTGGTCAACGTGAAGTCTCTCTGGTGGTCAACCTGATGTCTCTCTGGTGGTCAACCTGATGTCTTGCAGGTGGTCAACCTGATGTCTCTCTGGTGGTCAATGTGAAATCTCTCTGGTGGTCAAAGTGAAGTCTCTCTGGTGGTCAACTTGAAGTCTCTCTGGTGGTCAACGTGAAGTCTCTCTGGTGGTCAACGTGAAGTCTCTCTGGTGGTCAACCTGATGTCTCTCTGGTGGTCAACTTGAAGTCTCTCTGGTGGTCAACGTGAAGTCTCTCTGGTGGTCAACGTGAAGTCTCTCTGGTGGTCAACCTGATGTCTCTCTGGTGGTCAATGTGAAGTCTCTCTGGTGGTCAACCTGATGTCTCACTGGTGGTCAATGTGAAGTCTCTCTGGTGGTCAACGTGAAGTCTCTCTGGTGGTCAACGTGAAGTCTCTCTGGTGGTCAACGTGAAGTCTCTCTGGTGGTCAACCTGATGTCTCTCTGGTGGTCAACGTGAAGTCTCTCTGGTGGTCAACCTGAAGTCTCTCTGGTGGTCAACGTGAAGTCTCTCTGGTGGTCAACGTGAAGTCTCTCTGGTGGTCAACGTGAAGTCTCTCTGGTGGTCAACCTGATGTCTCTCTGGTGGTCAACCTGAAGTCTCTCTGGTGGTCAACGTGAAGTCTCTCTGGTGGTCAACGTGAAGTCTCTCTGGTGGTCAACGTGAAGTCTCTCTGGTGGTCAACGTGAAGTCTCTCTGGTGGTCAACGTGAAGTCTCTCTGGTGGTCAACCTGATGTCTCTCTGGTGGTCAACGTGAAGTCTCTCTGGTGGTCAACCTGATGTCTCACTGGTGGTCAATGTGAAGTCTCTCTGGTGGTCAACGTGAAGTCTCTCTGGTGGTCAACGTGAAGTCTCTCTGGTGGTCAACCTGATGTCTCTCTGGTGGTCAACGTGAAGTCTCTCTGGTGGTCAACGTGAAGTCTCTCTGGTGGTCAACGTGAAGTCTCTCTGGTGGTCAACCTGATGTCTTGCAGGTGGTCAATGTGAAATCTCTCTGGTGGTCAAAGTGAAGTCTCTCTGGTGGTCAACGTGAAGTCTCTCTGGTGGTCAACGTGAAGTCTCTCTGGTGGTCAACGTGAAGTCTCTCTGGTGGTCAACCTGATGTCTCTCTGGTGGTCAACGTGAAGTCTCTCTGGTGGTCAACGTGAAGTCTCTCTGGTGGTCAACGTGAAGTCTCTCTGGTGGTCAACCTGATGTCTCTCTGGTGGTCAACGTGAAGTCTCTCTGGTTGTCAACCTGATGTCTCTGGTGGTCAACTTGAAGTCTCTCTGGTGGTCAACGTGAAGTCTCTCTGGTGGTCAACGTGAAGTCTCTCTGGTGGTCAACCTGATGTCTCTCTGGTGGTCAACGTGAAGTCTCTCTGGTGGTCAACGTGAAGTCTCTCTGGTGGTCAACGTGAAGTCTCTCTGGTGGTCAACCTGAAGTCTCTCTGGTGGTCAACGTGAAGTCTCTCTGGTGGTCAACGTGAAGTCTCTCTGGTGGTCAACGTGAAGTCTCTCTGGTGGTCAACGTGAAGTCTCTCTGGTGGTCAATGTGAAGTCTCTCTGGTGGTCAACGTGAAGTCTCTCTGGTGGTCAACGTGAAGTCTCTCTGGTGGTCAACGTGAAGTCTCTCTGGTGGTCAACGTGAAGTCTCTCTGGTGGTCAACATGAAGTCTCTCTGGTGGTCAACCTGAAGTCTCTCTGGTGGTCAACGTGAAGTCTCTCTGGTGGTCAACCTGATGTCTTGCTGGTGGTCAACGTGAAATCTCTCTGGTGGTCAACGTGAAGTCTCTCTGGTGGTCAACCTGATGTCCTGGTCAACGTGAAGTCTCTCTGGTGGTCAACCTGAAGTCTCTCTGGTGGTCAACGTGAAGTCTCTCTGGTGGTCAACCTGATGTCTCTCTGGTGGTCAACGTGAAGTCTCTCTGGTGGTCAACCTGATGTCTCGTCAACATGATGTCTCTCTGGTGGTCAACGTGAAGTCTCTCTGGTGGTCAACCTGATGTCTCACTGGTGGTCAATGTGAAGTCTCTCTAGTGGTCAACGTGAAGTCTCTCTGGTGGTCAACGTGAAGTCTCTCTGGTGGTCAACGTGAAGTCTCTCTGGTGGTCAACGTGAAGTCTCTCTGGTGGTCAACGTGAAGTCTCTCTGGTGGTCAACGTGAAGTCTCTCTGGTGGTCAACGTGAAGTCTCTCTGGTGGTCAACGTGAAGTCTCTCTGGTGGTCAACCTGATGTCTTGCAGGTGGTCAATGTGAAATCTCTCTGGTGGTCAAAGTGAAGTCTCTCTGGTGGTCAACGTGAAGTCTCTCTGGTGGTCAACCTGAAGTCTCTCTGGTGGTCAACGTGAAGTCTCTCTGGTGGTCAACGTGAAGTCTCTCTGGTGGTCAACCTGAAGTCTCTCTGGTGGTCAACGTGAAGTCTCTCTGGTGGTCAACCTGATGTCTCTCTGGTGGTCAACGTGAAGTCTCTCTGGTGGTCAACCTGATGTCTCTCTGGTGGTCAACGTGAAGTCTCTCTGGTGGTCAACGTGAAGTCTCTCTGGTGGTCAACCTGATGTCTCTCTGGTGGTCAACGTGAAGTCTCTCTGGTGGTCAACCTGATGTCTCTCTGGTGGTCAACGTGAAGTCTCTCTGGTGGTCAACGTGAAGTCTCTCTGGTGGTCAACGTGAAGTCTCTCTGGTGGTCAACGTGAAGTCTCTCTGGTGGTCAACGTGAAGTCTCTCTGGTGGTCAACGTGAAGTCTCTCTGGTGGTCAACGTGAAGTCTCTCTGGTGGTCAACGTGAAGTCTCTCTGGTGGTCAACGTGAAGTCTCTCTGGTGGTCAACCTGATGTCTCTCTGGTGGTCAACGTGAAGTCTCTCTGGTGGTCAACTGAAGTCTCTCTGGTGGTCAACGTGAAGTCTCTCTGGTGGTCAACCTGATGTCTCTCTGGTGGTCAACCTGAAGTCTCTCTGGTGGTCAACGTGAAGTCTCTCTGGTGGTCAACGTGAAGTCTCTCTGGTGGTCAACGTGAAGTCTCTCTGGTGGTCAACGTGAAGTCTCTCTGGTGGTCAACGTGAAGTCTCTCTGGTGGTCAACATGAGGTCTCTCTGGTGGTCAACCTGATGTCTCTCTGGTGGTCAACGTGAAGTCTCTCTGGTGGTCAACCTGATGTCTCTCTGGTGGTCAACGTGAAGTCTCTCTGGTGGTCAACCTGATGTCTTGCAGGTGGTCAATGTGAAATCTCTCTGGTGGTCAAAGTGAAGTCTCTCTGGTGGTCAACGTGAAGTCTCTCTGGTGGTCAACGTGAAGTCTCTCTGGTGGTCAACATGAAGTCTCTCTGGTGGTCAACCTGAAGTCTCTCTGGTGGTCAACGTGAAGTCTCTCTGGTGGTCAACGTGAAGTCTCTCTGGTGGTCAACGTGAAGTCTCTCTGGTGGTCAACGTGAAGTCTCTCTGGTGGTCAACGTGAAGTCTCTCTGGTGGTCAACCTGATGTCTCTCTGGTGGTCAACGTGAAGTCTCCCTGGTGGTCAACCTGATGTCTCGTCAACCTGATGTCTCTCTGGTGGTCAACGTGAAGTCTCTCTGGTGGTCAACCTGATGTCTCACTGGTGGTCAATGTGAAGTCTCTCTAGTGGTCAACGTGAAGTCTCTCTGGTGGTCAACGTGAAGTCTCTCTGGTGGTCAACGTGAAGTCTCTCTGGTGGTCAATGTGAAGTCTCTCTGGTGGTCAACGTGAAGTCTCTCTGGTGGTCAACGTGAAGTCTCTCTGGTGGTCAACGTGAAGTCTCTCTGGTGGTCAACCTGAAGGTCAACCTGATGTCTTCTGGTGGTCAACGTGAAGTCTCTCTGGTGGTCAACGTGAAGTCTCTCTGGTGGTCAACGTGAAGTCTCTCTGGTGGTCAACGTGAAGTCTCTCTGGTGGTCAATGTGAAGTCTCTCTGGTGGTCAACATGAAGTCTCTCTGGTGGTCAACGTGAAGTCTCTCTGGTGGTCAACGTGAAGTCTCTCTGGTGGTCAACGTGAAGTCTCTCTGGTGGTCAACGTGAAGTCTCTCTGGTGGTCAACGTGAAGTCTCTCTGGTGGTCAATGTGAAGTCTCTCTGGTGGTCAACGTGAAGTCTCTCTGGTGGTCAACGTGGCTCTGGTGGTCAACGTCAAGTCCTCTCTGGTGGTCAACGTGAAGTCCTTCTGGTGGTCACGTGAGTCTCTCTGGTGGTCAACGTCAAGTCCTCTGGTGGTCAACGTGAAGTCTCTCTGGTGGTCAACGTAAGTCTCTCTGGTGTCAACGTCAAGTCTCTCTGGTGGTCAACGTGAAGTCTCTCCTGGTGGTCAATGTGAAGTCTCTCTCTTCTGGTGGTCAATGTGAAGTCTCTCTGGTGGTCAACGTGAAGTCTCTCTGGTGGTCAACGTGAAGTCTCTCTGGTGGTCAACGTGAAGTCTCTCTGGTGGTCAACGTGAAGTCTCTCTGGTGGTCAACGTGAAGTCTCTCTGGTGGTCAACGTGAAGTCTCTCTGGTGGTCAACGAGACACAACAACAACGTCAACCATGCTGGACCTGGCGTCTCTTTGCTGTTGTGGAAACTGTTCCTATACTCTCCTATTTAGCCCGATAATCATTCCACAGAATAAACATTACAAATCCATTCATGCCGCACCACTACATGAACCATGTGCAACAAATGGACATGTCTGACAAGTCTGTCCTCTAGAACTATGGTGTCCTATTCATACCATACTACAAATTGTGCTTTTTCTTTGATTGTAATGAATGGTTAAAGCATATTGGCACCAGTGCATCTAAACTGAGTGAGAAGATTAAAGATTGATCTTCAATCGTTGTGAAGACTTGTCTCGTCCGTTGCTGAACTATAGGCTGCCTTTATTTCATCGGTCTTTTCACATATCTCTAAATATAAACCCAGCGGCCCCAGCATAATTGTAACGATTATTAAGCATGCAAAGTGGGCAACACCCAGGCTTGCAACACAACAGGGCGCCACACAGAACCTGTAATACATGTCAATTCTGAGCCTTTTGAGCAAACAACCAAGCCAGCCAGCCAGCCAGCCAAACCTGCAGACAAGTGAGAGGGAGGAGGAGGAGGAGGAGGGCTCGGCGGCCCTTGCATGGGAGTAACTTTATTTACCGTGTGGGACACTTTTGGCACTGCAGCCTCAGCGTGCATTTCACATTAGTCAGCGTGGAGAGGGGCGCAGCACGCACGCAAGGTGACGCGCCGCTGTTGTTGCGCAACCACGACCACCGCCCGCGTTAATTGTAACTTTTGTTTACGAAAAATTACGGGGGGCGGGCGGAGAGGAGAACGGTCACGGTGATGAAACTCGCGTTTGTGCTCAGTGTTGGTGTCCGCAATGTGTGATTTCTTCCCTCGTGGAGTTGCGCCACCGCCCGCGTTAACCTTTCTTTACGCGCCGCCACGGTCACGAAGAAGAACACGAAGACCGTGAAGTCATGAAGTTCCAGGGTTCGTAGTTCCCCCCCAAATGTGTGATTTCTTCCCGCCGGTGATCATGTCCGCGCACGGCTTGCTGAGCAGCGTGTTCTCGTGCTCGCCGAGCCCCAAGTCCGTGTTCAAGAAGGGCAGACTGCGGCACACGCGCAGCCTGGACCCCGCGCTGCTCATGCGCCACTGTGGCTCCGACGCTGACGAGCCCGGCCCCGCGCACCATCAGGTAGGCTCACGCGCGTTAATTAATTAAGCAATTAAGAGTTGGTTGGTTGATAGTTCATTCATTAATTCATGGATTAATTTATCAGTCAGCATATCAGCTTGTTCATTAAAAAAAGAAAAAAAAGTAGTCATTTAATTACCGAATTCAATTTATGAGTGTGTGTTGCATAACATAAGGTTGTTTTTTTTTGGGTGGTCATAGTAGACTAATTGTGCTCGATTGAGATAAAGGTAATTATGAGAGAGAGAGAGAGAGAGAGAGAGAGAGAGAGAGGGAGGGGGAGGGAGGGAGTGAGTGTATGTGTGAGAGCGTGTGTGTGCTTGTGTGAGTGCCTGTGTGTGTGTGTGTGTGTGTGAGAGAGAGAGAGAGAGAGTGAGTGAGTGAGTGAGTGAGTGAGTGAGTGAGTGAGTGAGAGAGAGAGAGAGAGAGAGAGAGAGAGAGAGAGAGAGAGTTTTTCCCACCTTGACAAATAGATACTGCCAACAAGTCCATGATGTGTCAGACAAGATATAACAACTCATCCAACGGAAGTGATTGGCCTCAAAACAACTGTGATTTTAGAATCATATTGTTAATGTCCAACATCTATGGAACATGCAAGGCTACTAATAGGCTAATAGGCTCATTACTCTAATCATGATTTTATATTTTATTAAAACATACACCAATTGCATTATGATAGGTATCAGTATAATACAACATTTCAAAATGTGTTACAAGGCTGTATTATGTTGTTGTTATTGTGATATGGGACTAGATATCGTGATATGGTATAAGTTTTGGCTTTTCCTGGTCATGTAATTGAACTAATATTTGCCTTCACACAGTTAGTAATTATATCCATATTACTGATATATATTTATACAATTATAAATATTTAACTTGATGATTTGACAATATTTGATCTGTTTCATGTTTACCTTTGATATTTAACATGCTCCTATAGGCTATGCCTATATTTATTTATTATTCTTATAGTTTCACTTGAACGTGTTCATTCAAACTACTCAGTACCTTTAATTTGCCAACTATTTCATTCAGAGAGTATACAAAAATAGGATTTACGCTGTGCTCAGGTTGTATAGACTATTCTACTGTAGACTATTTATTTATTTATTGAATTACTAGTAAACATGCTTGCCTATATAGCAAGATATTATATTACCTATATATCGGGATAGAAGATGTTGACCATATCGCCCATGAGCCCTAATAATTGTACAAGTTACCCAATAACTTGTTGTAAGTCGAAATCCGGTGACTTGTACACTCTCTCTCTCCTGAGTGGGCGAGAGTGTGTTAGACGATGGACCTGAGGCTGCCCAGGAGGACGAGGGCTCCTTCTAAATGTACATGTTTGGAAGACATAGTCATGCTCTTCTGCCTGACGCTAACGTAAACACCGCTGGTGCTTAGGTGGTGGTGGTGGAGCTGGTGGAGCTGGAGGAGGAGGAGGAGGAGGAGGAGGAGGAGGATGGAAAGCAACATTGGCGGTGTCATCAGAGTGACAGATCTAAAACCTACATTAGAAATCCAATTCCAGCGACGCTCACTTCCTCAGTGATGAGCTCCTTCCTCAATGTGTGGTTGGGGGTTGCCATGTTGGTGGCAGCAGCAGCAGCAGCAGCAGCAGGCATGCATCCGAGTCCCGTGCCAGCCCATTGCTCATCCAGTCCCCATGGTTACAGTATTTGTTTGTCACGGCTTATGTAAGTGACATTATATTCAACTCCTAATGAATACCTCAGCCGCTCTTTTCTGTTGTCATCAACACGAAGGCTGATTGTGCTGCCAGGCCCATTGGAAATGTAATCATTATAAATCCCATTGAAGTGGATTCATAATGGAGAATGTGGCCGAGGGGTGACATTTAATATGATTTATGTGGCCAGGGCTGGAGAGCCTCCGTGACTGTGTATGTTGTTTATAAAACCTGCTACCTGGTTATTAGCAAGTGACATGCATTCGGAAAATGTTGCCCACTGCCGTAACTATGGCACTGCTCAGGTACAAACACTGAGCCCCTTCTGCCTGGTAACCAATATCCCCCGTGCGACACAGCATGTGCTAATGATGTCGTACTTTCCCAGTACAAAGACATCTTTTTTTCAGAGTAAGTTCAACCGAGGGCTAGAGCCTTTCATAAGACCCTTTCTTTGACTTTCTTACGCCGACACAAAAAACGTGGCCTCGCTTTGTGCACACCGCACTTCTATCGGGGTAATTAAAGTCACATGAGTCTCTGGGTGGGTTGTGTAAATACCCGTTCAGTGGTCTGTTTGGGAGGTGACTGTATCTCAGAGACCGTTGCAATAACGTCATGTCAGGCAAGGCGGCCTGACATTACTCCTCGCCCCGTGCGAAACACTGCACCTCGGCCCGCCCATCAGCTCTCCCTCTCTCTCTGTCTCTCTGTATCTGACTGTCTGGCTGTTTCTCTCGCTCTTTCTCCCTCTCTCTCTCTATCTCTCTCACTCTTCCTCTCTCTCTCTCTCTCTCTCTCTCTCTCTTTCTCTCTCTCTCCATCTCTCCTTCTCTTCCTCTCCTCGTGAAATGTACAATATGTCTCGTAAGTTAGCTCTGGTCGATCCCGAGGCTTTCTGCAGGCACACATACGCTGAGAGTTACAGCGAGTTATTGGGGGGGTTTTCAGAGCCAGTGTTCCGTTGTGTTGTTTTATGTCATTTATTGCTCTTGGCAGAGCGATGTATGCTTATGGCTATGGTTTGAGTTTTTCTTCTTTTTTTCTTTCACATCAACACACTGATGTCCACCATGCTGGGCTGATTAAGGGGTGGGGTTTCCCCCCCCCCCCCCTGCAGCGTGTGGATACTCCGTCAGACATGTCAGACTACACCTCCGAATGTCGGCTCACGTCAAATAAACGACCGGGCAGGAGGCGAATGAAACCCACGAAACATGACTTAATCAGAGCCCATTTTCCACTATGCTATACATTACGCACACACACACGCACACACACACACTATCCATTACACACATCATGAACATATAAATATACTTATCCACTGTCTATTACGTCATGCGTCACCCTGGCCCTTGCTAGGGGGGTACACAAACACACACACACTCTCAGGTGCTATGTGTGTGTGCGTGCATGTGTGTGTGTGTGTGTGTGTGCACATGTGTGTGTGTGCATGTGCATCAGTATGTGTGTGTGCGTGTGCATGCATGTGCAGACGTGTACATGTGTGTGTATGCGTGTGTGCACATGCATGCGCGTGTGTGTGTGTGCACATGCATGTGTGTGTGTGTGTGTGTGTGTGTGTGTGTGTGTGTGTGTGTGTGTGTGCCAAGATGTAAAGCAAAGCCACATCTGGTTTACATGAAGCTGAGCCTCAGCGCTGTGTTCTCACAGCCACAGAGCGGAGAATGACCTGATCCTGCCTTCCCTCCGGCACATAACTTCCCACAGGAGACCCTCCTTATGTGTGTGTGTGTGTGTGTGTGTGTGTGTGTGTGTGTGTGTGTGTACGTGCATGTGTGTGTGTGTGTGTGTGTACGTGCATGTGTGTGCGTTTGTGCATGTGTGTGTGTGTGTGTGTGTGTGTGTGTGTGGTTCATGTGGCATGGAGCTAAACCTGATCGGCCAGCTCACTCACACACACACACACATGCACAGACACACACTGATCAGATAAAAAACGATTTTCTTTCCCTCTATTGGGGTGTCTATTGGATGTATTGGGTTTGAAGACTTTGCAGAAGATATTCAAAAAAGTTGTGTTTCAAGCTTCAAAAACATTCGGGGCTCGATTGTTGAATTGCGATTGATCGTTTTCAGTCATTATAGTGTCTGTTTTGGTCTGTGTGTCTTTCTTTGTTTTTCTTTCAAGACACCCAGCTCTAATGGAAAGTAAAGTTTGTCTTTCTCTATTTATAACGTCTCATAAATTGGAGGGGGAGGGGTGGGGTTGGGGGGGGGGGGGGGGATATAGGCATATGCCTCAGGAAACAAAATGCAGGGCATTTGTGCACAACAGTCAACCAGTTGACGTCTGACACATTCTGCAGCATAAATCTCCCTTTGTGTGTGTGTGTGATGTGTGTGTGGTGTGGTGTGTGTGTGTGTCTGCTATCTTATGGATATCTACCTCGTCGTAAATCAACCGAAGGGCTGCTCGCTTCTCAACACCACGCATCAAAACACGGTTCTTATTTTCCACTACATATTATCATGAAGTTCAATGACAACGGGACTAGGCTGCATAGCTGCAGCGCTGCTTGGAAACGAACACGATTGAGGAAGTCTTCAGAAACGTATGTGTCAAATGAAATCCTATTCTTCCTCCCCACTTCAAAGTCAAGTACATTTTATTTTGCCTAGCGCTTAATCACAGTTACAGTCTCAAAGGTCTTTACATGCCATATATGACTATTATAGGCCACGTGATTAAGACCCCCCCTAGCCCTATAGCCCCCCTAAGGGCAAGAAACGACTCCCTTAATTAACAAGGGAGAAATCTAGAGAAGGAACGCAGAGTGGGGGATCCCTCCTTCCAGGACGGTTCCGGTGTCATAGTGGCATGAAAAGGAGTAACAAAGCATAATTACAAAGTAAATGTAATAGTAATATTGTGGAGTGATGGGGCGCTGGCTGGAGAGCAGGCTGGTAGCTGTCAGGTGGGGTGTAGTTGTCAGGTATCCAGTCATGATCACAGCAACAGCCTAAAAAACGATGATGGTGAGATGGGGCATGGCGGACAGGGAACATACAAGCAAAACCATACACTAGGTTCTCTTTTTCTCTTTGTCATTGTTTTTTGGGGAATTATTCCCTAAACTGTAATTGATTTTGCAATTCTCACTTTCTCATGCCGTCTCAAGACTGAGTGAGATGAGCTGTACAAGCGTAGCCGCCGCTAAAGTGAATTATTGTTTTATTGTGTGATGGTTTAAAGGGCTGCTGCTGCTGGACTACAGCCTCTGGGTTTGAATATGTGAAAGACAGAAAAATATTGCTGGTTTTGGTCTCATGTTTGTCACGTATATTGTCTGTTTCTTTTTTGTGTCGATGTTTTGTCTTTGGTTGTTAGAAATTACTTTATACAGTCTTTATGGAACTAGAATTCCGCTAATATAGCCTATTTACCCATGCAATCAATTCCCATTTCAATATATATTAGCCTATACTTACCCATGTTATTGTGGTTTATGAATGAATTGTTTCGTATTCAAAGTATACCAGTGAGGTAAATCATTCTCTTGCTTGATCAATTTCCTCTGCAATAATATTCATTTTTCCAGATTCCTTAACTCTGTGCTTGGATAGGTTTCAGACCACTCTGTGGGGATAAGATTTCTCCTGAAAGTGAATTGCAAATAATCCTGAAGCCATTAGAGGGAGCTCTTCATCTTATTACAGCACATAATCCTGACAAATCACTTGCATCAATATAAAACCATCAGTGTGTGTGTGTGTGTGTGTGTCTGCATGTGTGTGTGTCTGCATGTGTCTGTGTGTGTGTGTGTGTGTGTGCGTGTGTGTGGTGTGGTGTGTGTGCTGTGTGGTTCTGCATGTGTGTGTCTGTGTGTGTCTGTGTGTGTGTGTGTGTGTGTCTGCTACACAGGCTATATGAGACTAATCTCACACACTGAAGACTTCTCGGAGTGGTGTTTATGTTCGTCACATCCAACCCGTCTTCATAAAAGCAATGACTTGTTTTGACACACTATGATACCCACAGGTTATTCTGTTCATATTAAGTCGCACTGTCTGCAGGGTTTGCTCTGTGTCTATAAATCCGTTTTGTTACCTCCCTGGCACGGCAGGGAGGGCTTACTGCCGGTGCCCCTAGCAACAAGGATGCACAGTGAAACAGAGCCGATCTCTCCGCAGCCCATTGGCTGTTTAAAACTGGGGTCTCAAACTCACGACCCGGGGGCCACATTAATCCGGCCCACAACATGATGTCAAATATATGGCCCGTTTATTTATCCATAGTTTTTTTTTTTACATGATTATTATTTTCTAGTTTCTATTTTACATTTACATTTACATTTAGGGCATTTGGCAGACGCTGTTATCCAAAGTGACTTACAAAGAGTATATTTTTTGAAAGAGACAGCAATATATCGCTGTGGTACATAAAGATAAGAATAGAGCTGGATTCACGCATTCAAAATTGCAAGGTTAATAAATAGATGGGGTAAGAGCCGAGTGCATTACCAACATCTAAGAACATACAATATGCTAAACAACGCTCAGTACTGTTAATAAGGCCAAGACGTACAAACACACAAGTTTGGCTCGTTACAATACCGCCAGTGGCCCCAAATAGCGTTTGAGACCTCTGGTTTAAAACAAAACGTATTCCACAGGGAGTGTTCTCCTTATGCGACCCACACATTGTTCATCAGACAAAAGCAGAACCAAAAATCTCTCTCCCTTTGTCTCTCTCGTTTACAAGGAGGAGCCCACCTCTGGCTTAAATAAATGAAACCCACAACTATTACAACTATTCACCCCCTATCCAACTAGTGATTCTTTGCACGTCCCCCGATGGAAGCACTTTTATAAATAACAAGGTACCTACGTGCACATCTACCCTGCATGAGCGGGAGCAAGACCCCACAACAGAGTATAGTTAGTTCCTCTAGTGTTGCTCATGTGGTGGAATGCTCTCTGCATGCATTCCTCAAAGCTCTGTAGCCCTGGAGCGCAGTAACACCGGGCCAATGTTACTGCGGAGGAAAGTGTGTTTTTACAGTCTAAGAAACGGTGTTTTTATAGTCTACAATTATTATTGATGTTCAGCGTGGACACATAAAAGGCCTACAGCAAGTGCCATTTAACCTATCCTCACCTGAAAGAAACGTATTACCGTGTTGAATGGGGACACGTGTCTGTGTTTGTACAGCGGCCCACAGACATCAGGTAGTTAAACACAACACCTGCTAAAAGCCAATGCGCCTGCAGCTTCCAATGGATGGAAATAAGCCGTGGTCGATTCATTCCACTGGTGAAAATTACAGAGGCATATTAATGGTAATGTATAATTGAATTCAGCAACCTAGGGGCCTGGACTGTTAAAGGTCCTGTATGTAACAATAATGAATCCATTCAGGGACTACATGTAGGATTTTACATGCTGCACAAATCACTTTAAATTGCCAGTTTGTGAGCAGGTTGTGGTTGAAGTTAGAAAAAATTAGACCTTCCCCCGACTCTCTCTGTTGCGTAGAACAGCTTTTGGGCTGATTTCTCTTACATTCGAATCGGGTCGGTTTAATTATGATTAGAAGTAACATTAGTTTCAGAGCTCAGAATGCACTGATTCTTACATATAGTACGTTTAAAACTAAATGTAAACTCCATGCATGCACATAGGTAATAAGCATCCAACTTGTAGGCCTAATGCATTATCTGGCCCCCCAGAATAATTAGTGGAGGCCCCGCCCACCCAGGTTGCGTTTGGCCCCCAGGCTGATGGCGCGAAGTGAGCAACTTGCGCTCCTCTGTTGGAAATACAAAGTTTGACTTCCAGACGGATGACTTCTTCTTCCTTTTGGGAGAATGTGTCTTTGGGTGTTTGGGTGTCTTTAAGGGTGCTCGGGTCCCATTTTAAGTTTTAAGACACGACAGATGGACGTAGGAGCGCTGTAGGTGTCCTCCGCACATCTGGACATGGGGGAGCCCCGCGAAAAGCGCGTCATTTACCGCGTAAGTAGCGACGCTGTTACATTGCTGCGATTTTTATCAACGTAGGCTGCCAATCACTTCCTATGGACGACAGAAATGTCTGATGTTGTACTTGACTGCACTGACTGTCTTATATGTTGCATAAGATAAGAGATGAGATAGAACTTTATTGATCCCGAAGGAAATTCTTCTGCCAGGTTTCACAGCAATAGAATAAAACAATAAAGAGAAAAATAAACAGTAGAATTGTACAAATAAAATAAGAGGTTTACAAATAGTAGTAGTAGTCTAAGTAGTAGTCTAAGTCCTAGGAGAAGTATACAAATATAGGTGATGTATATGTGACATTGTATGGTAATTATCACACACTTATTATTGGAAATGTATTGATGTATAGGCTAAATATAAGCATGACAAGCATGACATGATAAGATAAGATAAGATAAGATAGAACTTTATTGATCCCGAAGGAAATTCTTGTGCCAGGTTGCATAGCAATAGAATAAAACAATAGAGAAATAAACAGTAGAATAATAAAAAAATAATATAACAGATTTCAAAATTTACAGTAAGTCTAGAGAAGTATAATATATATATATATATATATATATATATATATATACATATATATATATATATAAATAAAACAGCGTTTTAGGTTTTAGTAATGTGTTTCTATTTGCCTGTCAGTGTAATTACCCTTACATGCCTACAACCCTAGGCCCTATAATGAACCAAAATACCAATGCAATCAAGGACAGAACCAACAGTATGTAACAGATTACACCCGAGGGGGTTCAACCTTTCCTCGGCATGTATAACATGCGGCTCGTTTGAGGAACGCCTTATCACGTTCTCTTCTCTCTCTTCTCAGTTTTCCGTTTTGCCTCAGGAAAGCCTATAAGGTTTTGTTCATTTCAGGATTAACTAATTGGGGTGCAGTCGAGCAGCTGCACTAACATGCATGCTGAAAATAATGGTAACAACAAGTTTGGCAAATTCTCCAACGTTCTTCAACTTAACGGCCTTCATAAGCACAGGAGTGTGTTGAAGGGCAATTGAAGACTGAGCCTTAATAAAGGCTCAGTCTACCACGTACGTTCTGCACCTGAGTGACAGGACCTCTCCACACCAGCAGGTGGCGGTAGGCTATATTTGTCATTAAAAAAGGGAAACCTAAAGACCTAGGACTGCGGCTATACCATCCATTGTTATTATACATATGTGTGTATGTTTGGTGGCTGGCTTAATTGGCTTCACCTGGCCCAGTTGGAGTCTGGGTGGGGTGGGGCTGCAGCCTCACCTGGCCCAGTTAGACTCTGGGGGGGTGGGGCTGCAGCCTCACCTGGCCCAGTTAGAGTCTGGGGGGGGGGGGGGGGGGGGGGGCTGCAGCCTCACCTGGCCCAGTTGGAGTCTGGGGGTGGGGGATGGGGCTGCAGCCTCACCTGGCCCAGTTAGAGTCTGGGGGGGCTGCAGCCTCACCTGGCCCAGTTGGAATCTGGGGGTGGGGGGTGGGGCTGCAGCCTCACCTGGCTCGGTTAGAGTCTGGGGGGGTGGGGCTGCAGCCTCACCTGGCCCAGTTGGAGTCTGGGGGTGGGGGGTGGGGCTGCAGCCTCACCTGGCCCAGTTGGAATCTGGGGGTGGGGGGTGGGGCTGCAGCCTCACCTGGCTCGGTTAGAGTCTGGGGGGGGTGGGGCTGCAGCCTCACCTGGCCCATTTAGAGCCTGGCCCAGTTAGAGTCTGGGGGGTGGGGCTGCAGCCTCACCTGGCCCAGTTAGAGTCTGGGGGGGTGGGGCTGCAGCCTCACCTGGCCCAGTTAGAGTCTGGGGGGTGGGGCTGCAGCCTCACCTGGCCCAGTTAGAGTCTGGGGGGGTGGGGCTACACGCCTGTGGTGCATTGGCCAGTGAGGCTGCTGCCACAATGCCGCATCAAGTGACTTATTTCAGGCTCCTCCAAGGATACTGGCAGGGTGGTGATGAAAAATCTGGTTTATTGCAAAGGTTTGGCAAAAATTGCATGAGATGGAGCATATGGTCAATGCTAGCAGGCTAGCACTCTCTGAGTGTGGTACACTGATTGTCCAATGCACCATAGGAGTGCATATACCTAATAATATAGCCTAATATTAGCCTAAATCTAATGCCACATTTTGCTCATTTTATGACTTTTGTTTCATCGTTTGAAGAAAATCCTTATAGTGTGTAGACTATGTTTCCTGTTTCGTCTGTTTGCGTGATTGGATGAAGCTTTCAGAAGAGCTGGTAATAGTGTTATTTCTGCAGACAGAAACTTTGAAACCCCTTACAGACACTTATTACTGTGTTTACTACTGCTGTTTGTCTTCACCGAATAAGTAGATCCCCAACTCCAGCAGCAAGCGACATGATTGGTCCGGTCTAGAAATTGAAAGGAAAGACCGTGAAACCCAGATTTGAGCTTCTCAGACATTAGATTATAGGGGGGGGGCATGATTTAATCATATTCAGGTGAGAATTCAGGTGAGAAAATACCTCGTGCGTCATTAATAGCGGTTTATAGCCCACGGTACAATGGACGTTTTCTGAAAACAGTCAAGATTCCATTGGGAAACTTTCTCTCAAATTTTCCATTGAATAGCTGTCAGGTCACTGAGCAAGTCTTTCTTTTACCGCCTGTTTGAAAGGAGCTCAAGTGTAGTTGATTACTGTGATCCTGACCCTCCGTCCCACCATGTTGCTGTATATTGTACAAGGTGCCTTGCTCATTTCCCCTCATTGTTCTCCAGTGAAAGACTGCAACGATTTATGTTTCAACACGTCATGAATATGAGGAAAGGTCTACTAATAGGCCAGTAGCTTGTAGCGCTAATAAAGCTATTTTCATAACGTCTTCACTTATTTATTTTTACACATTTCTGTGTTGTAAATTGTGTTTCTTACTTTTGTTGTTGTTGTGCTGTGTGTGAATAGACTTTTTACAGGAAGTGCAGGAAGTGCCACCCAAAAAACGAAAAGAACGAAAAGAAAAATGTCTTTCCGCTAATCTCAGGCTTGTGTTAGAGTCGATGCAGCAGACGTCAATGCTTACTGGTTGCTGTCTGAGCAACAAGAAGGCCTAATGGCATTTGAATGGCTTTGGAAAGGCGTTGAATCAAACGGAAATAATCAAATGGCATTGATGTATTTGATTGAATTGATGGCCACCACGTATTGCTAATTAACCTTCTTTGAAGTAAATGTCTCTGATGTCGGAGGGAGTAATGCTCCCTTTCATCAGCGCTTGTAATTTCTGTGACTATATTCATGCGTCAGACTGAACATTTCTGGTTTATTATGGTTATCATCAGTCATTACTGGAGACCAAAATATGTCAGAATGAAAGGGAGACGATTCTGTTTTTCCCATTAGATTCCACACTTGCATATTGTAATAAAAAAGACAAATTAAGGCTCATTCATTTGTCCTTTATGTGTGGATGACGAGAGACAAAATGTATGATAGTTTGCACTGTGACATTGGCACTAAGATGAAACCAGGGATACTATTCGCACGTACAACAACAAAACAAATACCATTGACAACTTATTTTTTTAATAAATATATCTTACCTATATTGGTAATTCTATTAGGCTGATACATTTATTATTCTATTGTTTTTAATCTTATGTTGTTATTATTTTTGAGCAACCTCTGAATCTCTGAAACTTTCCTTTTGGATGAATAACGTTCTTATCTTATCTTATCTTAAACAACAACAAAAGAGTATAGTATATAACGAGTTTTACTTCTTGCCCCCTTCTGGCTTCTGGCTTCTGAAACCATAAGACATGAAGTACGATTTCCCTATGGAACGGCTTCCCTGTTGTACCAATAAGAACTAATTCTTGTTTAATGAGGCCGAAAGCACCGTAGAGTAAGCCTTATACCAATAATGAGCCGCTAAGCCTCTTTGGAACGTGGTGGCTCATATGATTGGCTCGGGCTGTGATCATCGGATCAAAGGCGACCTAATCTCCTGAATAGATTTTGGAGGGAGATGGTCCAAGGTCAAGGTCTTCCTGCACGCACCGCAGTGGGCCTCCGTGTGGGTTAGACACCCCCCCCCCCCTCCACCCCCCGGAGTGGTTCATCCATCAGTTAAATCCAAAAACTCAACACCAAATCACCGAAACATAAGTTGTTACAAGCACACTCTTATTAATAATACTGCATAACATAACTGCATAAATAAATGCATACATAAATGCATAAATGCATAATACTACTACGACTACTACTACTACTACTACTACTACTACTACTAATAATAATATTAAAACATTGAATCACAGATGTTTTCCTGGCATTGTTTTCTCTTTTGCATTCTTTTTAGTTTTCTCTGTCTGCAAGGAAGGATATTACAAAGTATAAACATGTGAGTCACAGAACATCACAGCATTGGATTTCTGGAGCGCTTTCCTTAGTATCCAAAGAGGCTTTACAGGAAATCATAAAACATAGAAACAAAGGCAATTTATAAAAAATTAAAAATATTGTTCATTGTCCACCAAACCATTTCCATTAGGGGCACTTCATGCACCATATAGTCAGTGCGAATATGTGTCGTAAAGCCTATTTTTATAAAATGATGATGAACATGAGGAAAGTCAAGCATTGAACATTAGCACCGAAGATGTGTTACTAGGTATCAGTAGTCACCTAGGTGTGTTAGGGGTGGCAGTAGCTCAGGAGGTAAGACTGGTTGTCTGGAAACAGGAAGGTTGCTGGTTCGATCCCTGGGCTCTGCCCAGCTAAGTGTGGACACCACCTGCTCCTGACGTGTTGGTTGTTACCTTGCATGGTTGACACTGCCATTGGTGTATGAATGGGTGAATGTGAGGCAACTGTAAAGCGCTTTGGATAAAAGTGTGATATCAATGCAATCCATTTACTATTTAGAACGTTAGCTGCACAGATTATGTGTTACAAGGTGGTAATAGAATGTTAGCTGCACAGACCAAGAGTTACTAGGTGTTAATATTTGAGCTTTCAGATCATGTTGGGGGGGGGAGAGTCTTCCACGCTTCATTAGCTACGTGAGTCATATCATGCAAACGTGTTACGCAGGTCATTAATCACAATTGACGTTCACGTCTTTGCGCTCTCCCTGGAAATGCGCTGGGACATGACGCGTGCATCGCCGCTCCCAACAAAATCGATTAAGATGCACGCATTCCATTTATGTCTTGAAAACATCTGACGTGTCTGTGTCTGTGTGTGTGTGTGTGTGTGTGTGTGTGTGTGTCTCTCCAGGGGGACTTCACCTGGAACAGCGTGTCAGGACACAGTGTGGGCCTGCAGCCCGTGCCTCTGCAGAGCCTCTCTGAGCTGGAGAGGGTTCGTCTGCAGGACGTGGCCTTCTGCAGACTGCTGCAGGACTACGACCTGGGCTGCCACATAGCCATACCTAAAGGTACACACACGCACACAAACACACACTGCCACATAGCCATACCTAAAGGTACACACACGCACACAACACACACACTGCCACATAGCCATACCTAAAGGTACACACACACACACAAACACACACTGCCACATAGCCATACCTAAAGGTACACACACCCACACAAACACACACTGCCACATAGCCATACCTAAAGGTACACACACCCACACAAACACACACTGCCACATAGCCATGCCTAAAGTTACACACACGCACACACACACACACACACACACACTGCCACATCGCCATACCTAAAGGTACACACACGTACACACAGACACACACACACACACACAGATGCACACACGCACACACACACCCAACACACACACTCTGCCACGTCACCATACCAAAAGGTACACACACACACACACACACACTGCCACATCGCCATTCCTAAAGGTACACACACACACACACACACACACACACAGTCGTACACACACGCACACACTGCCAGATCAGCATTCCTATCGGTACACTCCCCCTTAGACACACATAGATACACAGGTTAGCACACACACACACACACACACACACACTCACAAGCATGCATACACACACAAAATGCCAGATCACCATTCCTACGTGGAAACACACACACACACTGCCAGATCACAATAGCTAAAGGTAAACACAGTCTCATGCACACGCTCACACACGCTCACACACACACACACACGCGCACACACAGGTTTCCATTCCTCTGGGTTACTTGTTGAAACTCATCTGAGTAACACTTTGCATAGCGAGCGTCTAGCAGGGAGTCTATATGTGCTGATGAATAGGGGGTTCGGGGCGTGTGTACAGAGGCCTCCGCTAGACCCTAGGCCTGTCTGTCGTCACCCAGTGATCTGTTCCCCCGTCCACCTCCCTCCCCTTCAGCCACGCGTGACACTTTCTTGGCTGACAAAGTGCGTCTCTGATGTAAGCATGACTTGATGGAAAGGAGCATGAGTCCTCTCCATCAAGCCGAGAGGGTCGAGAGTTGAAATGTTTTCGGCGCGCTGCTTCTGTCTTTCCACAGCTGTATATATAAATTAATTTAGCGACCACAGTGACATACCGGTAATAGCTTGGCTGTGGATCGAGGACAAGTTGGAGGGAGGGAGAACTCACTAACAGGGAATAAACACAAATAAGACGAAGGGGGGGAAAAACGTCTTCAAGGATATTAGAATAAACATGGGAGACATGTCACAGAACATTATAGCGATCATTCACGGCACGGTGCACCTGTCTCTCTCTCTCTCGTCAGATGGACAAAAGCGCAAGAAGTCGCTTCGCAGGAAGTTGGATTCGTTATCTAAAGAGAAGAGCAAAGATAAAGGTAAGCCAATGGCCTTAACATATATATACTGTTAGGGGGGGTGGTTGAGGTAAGACCAAGGCGCACAGCAAAGGGAGGAGGCGTAGGTTGGTGTTCAAGCCCAAAGAGCGGTTTAATTACAACAAAGGATGCCACAAAAATAATGGGATCCGGGGGGAGGGCTCTGCGGGTTGGCTCGACTCAGCAGAGGGGTCCGGGATGCTGGAGAGATGAGAAGGAGAAGGGGGGTGTGTGACAGAGATCCCGGGTGAGGCAAAAGGCATAAACAGGGCTTGGCACAACAACTGCGAGAAGTTTAGTTGGCGTGAGAAAAATACTACAATGTGTGATACGGGATATACGTTACCACCAGGAGTCTAGGGAAAGATCTGGCCCCGAGTGGAGTGCAGGCCAGGTTCTTGTAGGGCGGGCGGTGATTGCAGATCAGGGGCAGGTCCGGTGATTCGGGATGGTGAACAGGTGCGGAGAGTCGTGCTTGTGGCGGCGTCATCGCCGCTCCGCCATTGCGCCTGCGCCGACGTGCAGGGAATGTCGGACTCCGACTCCGAGAGGTGAGAGGAGTGGGAGGAGCCTGCCGAGAGGACAGGGCCGACGGGGGATGGGAGACATCAGCGCCTGGTAGCCGGGGGGGGAACTCTGGAGAGCTGGAACGCCGTATGCCCGGTCCGAGGCGGCGCACGGAGGAGTGCGAAGGGTGTGTAGCGGGAGGGGAAAGGGACGGACGTGGAGGCGAGGACAGGCGAGCCGTAACATATATACTGTATATCAGAATCAGAATCAGCTTTATTGCCTTTGTTTTTGCAAACAAGGAATGTGCTTTTGTGGAATTGGTGCATAACATTGATAGTGTGTGAGTGTGTGTGTGTGTGTGTGTGTGTGTGTGTGTGTGTGTGTGTGTGTGTGTGTGTGTGTGTGTGTGTGTGTGTGTGTGTGTGTGTGTGTGCGCGCCTGCTACTAATGGGCAGAAATCTGATCCAGCTCAGCTCATCAGAGTGGGCGTTCTCAGCTGCCAATAGCCACACATACACACACACTTGACTGCAAGGACCACTGAGGGGAAAACACACTTATTAAAGCGAGGCTAGCTTCGTTCCTGCTTCAACTGCTTGGACTGCCCATCCCCCTTTAACAATGCCCGGCAGGAATGTGGGTGGGTGGTAGGGGGGGAGAGAGAGAGAGAGAGAGAGAGAGAGAGAGAGAGAGAGAGAGAGAGAGAGAGAGAGAGAGAGAGAGAGAGAGAGAGAGAGAGAGAGAGAGAGAGAGAGAGAGAGAGAGAGAGGGGGGAGAAAGCGGTGGGAGTCAGGGGAAATAACAGAAGCAGAGTCTTGAGGAGTGCAATCATCACAGCGTAACCCTCAGGCACGAGCGGCTCTGCCCCTCACTTCTCTCCTGCTGCCTCGTCGTGACTTTGCAGTGACAAGCAAGAATGTGCTTTTGAATAAATAATTACAGGGGTGTCACACACTCACACACACTATGGATTTGTGCTCTTGAGAAGCACACAAGCATATCCAAAGTGACTTACAAAGAGTACATTTGTTGAAAGGGACAGCCATATATAATCAATATCAAGTAATACTATTGCCAACTTATTTTTTTACTGATACTGTTACTGTTACTGTTTTTTCAATACCATTGGCAACTTGTTCTGTTTACTAAATATCTTACCTATATTGTTTTTCTTTTAGGCTTATAAACTGCACATGTATTATTCAATTGTTTTTATTCTTATGTTGTTGGATTTTTGAGCAAACTCTGGCAAAAGAATTTCCTTCGAGATGAATAAAGTTCCATCATATCTTACCTTATCACTGTGGTACATGAAGATAACAGAGCAGGTTTCAAGCGTTCATAATTGCAAGGTTAATAGAACGAACACAGCGAATTATGGGTGTCCCACACAATGTGGATTTGTTCACTTTAGAAGTACACACATGTTATAGACTTAACATACCTCGTCGTATAGTGCATAGGTGGGGGGCCGTACGTTGTCGCTAATGTGCGGTTGTACGAATCATACGTTGTTGATGCACGGTATGAGTCACGTACCTTATTGTTGCACTGCATCACATAGGAATGCGCAGTACATACCGGTACTGTGATTAAGGGAATTAAAGACAGTTATGAGGCACATCGTGGAGTTAGTCTCACCGACGGCAGACAAGGGCAAATCTGGGTGAACGAACGGGGTGTGTCACTTTCTGTGGCTTCGACTTTGTTGACACCAATCTATCTGCCGTTGGCGAACACAAAGTTCTGTAAAAATACTGTTGAGAAGAATACTTTTTACTGTACTTATTAGGTACTATTACTCTAATTGTTTAGAGTTGTTTTAGAATGTATGTTAGAAGAATACTGCAGAAGTGAATGGGCAGTAAGCATTCCATTGTACATATGGCAATACAGAAATGTTGAATCTTGAATCTTGAATCCTTCCGTAGAATACAAAACCTCCATCAAGATAAAAAGGAAACAGTGTTTGGTTTCCTGCCCAGGCTGTGTCCTGCCTCTCTCCCCCCCCCCCCCCCAGGAGTTCTGCCAGAATAACACAGTAGGACTGCTGGATCCCAGATTATCGCAGAGGTAATCCGAGCATGGATAATGAACCTGTGATCTCTCTCTCTGTTTCTCCCTTTCTCCTTCTCTCCCCCTCCCCACCCCACCAGACAACCTGCCCCAGGCCTTCGGCATACCTCTGGTCGCGGTCATCACCAACGACCGTGCGTACAAGAAGCGGCTGGAGTCGGGACACCAGCAGCGCCGGCGGGAGCGGGAGGAGGAGGAGGTGGAGGAGGAGGAGGAGGAGGACGGAGAGGAGGAGGAGTCACGCTTCAAGGACGGGGGCGGCAGGGGCGGTGGCTCCTCCTCCTCCTCGTCCAGGCGCGGCAACAACAGGGAGCTGTCCAGCAGCAACTCCTCGCTCAGCTCCACCTGCGACACGCCCACGGAGCTAACGTCCCCGCCGCCGGCGCCACCGCAGCCGCCCGGCATGCCAGAGGCCGGCCAGACCCGGACCCACAGACGAGTAAGAGATGGGGGGGGGCAGATGGGTGGTTGGGGGAGAGCTTGCGGATGCTACATCTCCTTTAGTGTTTCTATGTTTTTTGTTTGTTTGTTTATTTAAGAAGGGACAATGTGCATTAATTAACATCATGTAAACGTGCCAGATTTAGCCATACAGTCTATTTATCATCTGCAGTCCCTAGCGTGAGGTTGGGATTAAGTAACAGCAGGAGGGGTGGGGGGGGGGAGAGTGGGGGCAGCTCCGGGTGTTTGACCCCCAGTCGAAAGGTCGTTGAGTTGTTCAGATTTCATTTCGGGTGACACAACATAGAACACCCCGGAGATGAAGAATTAAAAGTGTTGTAACACTTATTTCCAAGGTGGACCTTGATGTCAGAACAGCCACAGTCACAGACAGACCTATCAAATCGCATTATTGCACAACCCTCTACTTTCAGATGAAAATGACAAATGTATAATACAACAGGTTTTACTGTTATACTGGGTTCCATCCCCCATATCCACAGTCTGTACCTGTAGCCTACAGCCTGTATGTACCTGAAATAACAAATTGTCACGAGATAAATAGATCAATAGTGACTTAGATTACTTTTCCAAATGCTATATGTAATTACAAAAAAGCCTGGAGATTGTTCCTTTCTGTTCTGTGCGGGAAATGATGTCATAGATGACATCAACAGAGCGAGCCCTCGAATCAGCCCGCCTTCTCCAGTTGATCTCAAGTTCATTTTATATATATTTTGTTTTCTTTGTTCACTATGTTTATTTCTTTCTCTTCTTGTTATTTCTTGTCTACATTTGACTATGCCTCCCACGCACTGTCTCCTGCCATTTCACAAGAGTTTCTACCGCTGTGTGAACGCCAAACTGTTCTCGGTGCTTGCCAGGGCGGCGTGTCCGTGGATTGCATCACAGACCTGGACGACAACCAGTCGCGGCTGCTGGAGGCCCTCCAGCTGTCGCTGCCCGTTGAATCCCCGAGCAACCGGAAGAAACACAAGAGGGACAAGAAGCTGAGCCTCAACCCCATCTACCAGCAGGTGCCTCGGGTGCTGGACTGCTGCTGCCAACATCTGGAGAAATACGGTGAGCCTCCCCTACTGCCTGCTGCCCAAAGCAAAAACACAAAAAACGCAGTTCACGGTTCACAGCACACACCGAATATCAGGTTCGATTAAGATTTACGATCGCACAGACTGTTGTGCGGCGAGTGTCTTATCACCGCTGTGCATCAAACCGTTTTCCTTGGCAATTGATTTATTTGTTTATTTTGTGTTGTTTGGTTGTTAGGCCTGCAGACGGTCGGTATCTTCCGTGTCGGGAGTTCCAGGAAGAGGGTGAAGCAGGTAGGCTTTGGTTTACTTACTTACTTAAGTTTTGGGGTTTTTTTTACGATTTTTAGCTTGTGAGACAAAGTGTTCCGAGAATACCAAGTAAACTGTGCTAAACTGCTTTAATTGTTTCCCAGAAAGTAGAGAACAATTTTAATCATTGTTGTTTGACATCTCTTGCTTTTTTTGTCACCCCCCCCACCCCCCTCCAAAACAAAGCACTTTGGTGCCCCCTATGGGAGACCCTCGTCACGCCCACACTTTGAAAAGCCTCTGGTTTATATTAAGCTGAGAGAGGATCCTGAATCGTAGCATCGCCTCGCTCTACCGCAGCCCATTTTCTGTTCTCTTACTTCCTTTGTGCCGTTTCACGCCAGTTAACCAGTCCCCGGAGCGGGAAGAGTAAAAGCATGAGAATATCAACTATAAAGAGGAGGGTTAGAGTAAATATGGAATTTTTACTAACCAATGAAGTAACGGTTATTATGTTATTATGCAACCGAAACAGATTTCATTCATGTCCCGCTCTCTCTCTCTCTCTCCCGCCACTAACGCGTCTGTGGGAGTTTGTGTGTGTTTGGTGGCTGTCTTAATTAGGTTCACCTGGCCCAGCTAGAGTCTGGAGGGGGTGGAGCTGCAAACCTGTGGTGCATTGCCTTTTCAGTACACCACAGGTTAAGTCAGCCATCAGCACACACACAGACTCGGGGAGTGCTGGCATGCTAGCTTTGTACAATCTGCTCTGTCTGCCATTTTGGATTTAAAGGTCCCCTATTATACCACCAGGTGTGAGTGTGATTAGCCATTGCAAGCCGTTTCACAATTGCCATGCGACTACCGTCTAGTGACATCACAAGTGGGAATGTCCACCTAGATGTAAGCTGACTAGATCAGCTTACCAGTCAGTATAGACCTCTGGGTAGGCTGGTAGACTGATCTAGTCATCATACATCTAGGTGGACATTCCCACTTGTGATGTCACGAGATGGTAGTCACATGGCAATTGTGAAACGGCTTGCAATGGCTAATCACACTCACACCTGGTGGTATAATATGTCCCCTTTAAGTCAGCCATCAGGACACACACACTAGGGGAGTGCTAGCTTGTACCATCTGCTCCGTCTGCCATTTTACATAACGTAACAATAAACCAGATTTTTCAACAAACACCACTACCTGCCTGTAGTGTCTTTGGAGGAGCCCTGAACGAAGCCACGTCAGCCACGTGTGGCATTGCTACAGCGTCATGTGGAGCATCCCCGTTCATGGCTTTGCGTCGTTAGACGAGAAAGTAGCTTGTCTTACCTGCTATGTCATCCTGTCACCTCCCCCCCCCCCCCCCCCAGCTCCGAGAGGAGTTCGACCAGGGGATGGAGGAGGTGTCGCTGGACGAGGAGCAGAGCGTTCACGATGTGGCCGCACTGCTGAAGGAGTTCCTGCGGGACTTGCCCGACCCCCTGCTGACGCGGGAGCTGTACACCGCCTTCATCAACTCAATGTGTGAGCAGAATGCACACAGCAACACACCCTAACTCATTATCCCCCCATTGCATTTCTCGATGGTGTTGACGTCTGATTTTTGTACAGTAACCCATTCCCTCCCTCCTTATCCGTGGGCCTTTCTCTCTGCAGTACTGGATAATACAGACCAGGTGAATGCCCTCCAGCTGTTGATATACCTGCTTCCTCCCTGTAACAGTGACACACTGCAGCGCCTTCTCCACTTCCTGTCCACCGTGGCGGCGCACGCGGACGACCGCCTCGCCGGCAACGGTGCCGAGGTGAGGCCGTAGAGCGAGAGAGAGAGAAAGAGAGAGAGAGAGAGAGAGAGAGAGAGAGGCGGACGTCGTCTCTGCTTCCTCTCCTTTTGTTGTTGTTGTTATTGTTGTTGTTGTTGTGTCGGAGAGAATGTGGGTCTTTTGTTTCTTCTTGGGGATTACGACGCGGCTAGAGGAGGGCAGGGATGGATGCTTCATTTCCCACGGGTGTAGAACCTGTCGGCCCGGTGGTGCCGGGGAGCGCCCCGTCCGACTGTACTATGCAGGCGGTTTAATAATAATAAAGGGTTTAAGCCGGTAAAGGGATGAGGGGGAGGAGTGGACCGTGTCCTGGATCCACTGGCACCGCCCTCTCCCTCTGTGTTTTTCTGGAAATGTGGGACAGACCTGTCTGCACTGCTCTCCAAAATGTGGAGCATTCAGCAGGGCTGCTAATCATATTTTCAGGGCGGTTTAATTATTGCATTTTCAATGGATATTTAGCTGGAACCCAAACCTGTTTTTTTGGGGGGGGCGTAAGGGGGTTTAGTCAGCAGTCAGCAATCTCCCTATTTCCTGTGATCCCCCGAATGAGCGAATGCAATTGATGTTGAATCAGAATCAGAATCAGAATCAGAATGATTGACGTTCTATTCCGATCAACTCAATAAATCAACCGTTAAAGTCCTTTAAAAAAACATCATACAAACAGTTTCCAAACAAACACAACCGTAACACACGAGAGAGAGAGAGAGAGAGAGAGAGAGAGAGAGAGAGAGAGAGAGAGAAGGCCTTTCATCGTGCGCTGTCGTGTCCCTCTCTTTGTCGTCTGTGTTGTCCACTGTCCACTGAAGATCACGGCGGGTAACAAGATGACGGCCCTCAACCTGGCCACCATCTTCGGCCCCAACCTCCTGCACAAGCAGAAGAACTCTGACAAGGAGTTTGCGGTGCAGAGTTTTGCGCGCGCAGAGGAGAGCACGGCGATCATCGGCGTGGTGCAGAGCATGATCTCCAACTACCAGACCCTCTTCATGGTGAGACACCGGGCAACACCTTTTCTCTGTTGTTTAATTTATCCCTTCACTCATTGTCTTCGGCGTCAGAATCAGAATCTGCTTCATTGCCTTAGTTTTTACGAACAAGGAATGTGCTTTTGTGAAATCAGCGCATAACATTGAACATTAAACAGAGAGTAATAATATACACATTTGATAAAAGAAATTCCAAAAATATATATAAAAAAATCCATTTAAAGAAAAGATGTGCGTTAGTGTAACACAATTGTGGTTTTATATTGGTTTTAAAGTTTAGCAGCTTCAGAGTTCAAACCGAAAGCCATTGTTGGGTCACGACGAAGCAGACAATGGTTCTGGTCGGTCCTGACTCAGTCCATCTCATTAATGTGTTTACAGGAAGTCTCCTGAACAACAACAGAGTGGAGGTGGGGGGGGGGGGGGGTATCTAATGAAACGCAAACAGGTTCTTAGAGATGGCTGCTCATAAAATTGAAGCAATGACCTTGTAAACCACAGTGGGCCATCCGCCTGTCTTTCTCTGCCCCAACCCCCCCTTGCTGGTGGTTTTAAAGGCTCCAGCGAGCACGTCTTTCCCGAACGAGAGAGAGAGAGAGAGAGAGAGAGAGAGAGAGAGAGAGAGAGAGAGATAAAGAGATAACTGATTTAAGAGTTATAACCGGTCGTCATCGAGTGGGCTGCCTGCGGTGCTGTGCGGTCAGGGCATGCTCAGAGCTGATCCATATCTACTGGAAATAGTCTGAGATGCTTGGGCTTGGGTGTCTTTGGGGGGGGGGGGGGCGAGACGCGCGCACCAATGAGAACGCTCCGCCGCTGGGACCCAGCGTGTGCAGGAGGTACAACCGCAGAATTCATGGCTATGCAATTGGAGATGAGAGACGAGTGAGGCAAAGCCAAGTCAAAACGTGGATAACGTTGAATCAGACAACAACATGCGTTGTGTTGTTGTTTTTTTTTACATGCATACATTTAGTTTGTTTATTGTCGACGATGGTCGTCAAGATGACAGCCAGACACACACACACACCACCACACCTAGACCACAAAACAAACAGAAACTAATAAACAGGGAAGGTAGTGTGTTGTGTCACGCATCATGAATAATACATAAGACACGGCAGACTTAACAATACAACAATACATTAACTAACAAACTAACAAAAATAACCCAATCCATTTGATACGAATGGATGGTCTTATTATCTTATGACATTGTGTTCACCGTCGTCTACCCACCCTCTTGTCTGCAGCCATCTGTAGCTCAAATTGGATTGGTAATGGAGCAAAATAAAAATAAGTGTTTAGTCAATGAACTCGAAGTAATGACTTGGCACATTTGAATTAATGGCCTATTTAATTCCAATCAAGTCAATTAGTACTAAGACAATAACTCGCCTGAGCAAAATATCAATTCCAATCCGATTCATGCAAAGTCATTAACATTTCACTGGGTTGTGGCCTTGCTCTATTTCTGCAGTATCCCCAAATCACAGAGGTATTTTAAGTTTATTTTCATTAAAGTGGTAATCTCGTGGATTTGCCTGTAAATAAATGTCTGTAAAGTCACTATCTATCGCCAAACTAGTTAACTCAATGGTGACATTTGCAGTATTTTTTGATATTATGGACTGCGTGGTGAGCCGCCTTTCCCGTGCGAGATTTATAACACGGTGCACAGTCAGTGAAGCATTTCCCATTACCCAGCAGTGATTGGTCCCATGGATGTCTGCCAGAGAGCATAAGTGGAAGAGACGTGCCACCAAAGAGCACAAAAACGGAAATCTTCGCGATTGCCACTTTAACTGCGGGAAAAGAGAAATGAGTCCGTGAGGCGTTGACAACGCCGTGTTTAAAGTCAGGACATCGATGCTGATGAAGATGTTCAACCGATGCATGGCGCCGGTGTGTGTGTGTGTGTGTGTCTCTCGCAGGTGCCGTGCGACCTGCAGAATGAGGTCCTGATGAACGTCTTGGAGACGGACACCGACGTGGTCGACTACCTGCTGCGTCGCAAAGACTCCCAGTACTCGTGAGTCTCACGCCTTCCTCGCTTCTGCTGCTCTTTTTGTTTTTCTTTCCTGCTGCTCCGTCGCTCAGAATACCCCACGCAACACAAACACAAAAGTCAGCTCATGTTTTCCCTCCTGCTTCAGCCGACAACATGACTCCAAACGTTTCGAAGCCCTCAGCCTCCCGGGGGGGGAGTTTTACACACAAGTTTTATCCACATTGTCACGTGTAGCAGATCTCCTGCCAAAACGCCACATCATGTGGCTTCCTTGGGACACCTCCAAGACTGAAGACGTGACATGAGTAGAAACATGACACTTGCTAGCATTTTAGCGCTCCCCGAGTGCCTGTGGTGGACTGATTAGCCAATGCACCACAGGCGTTAAGCCCCACCCAGCCCAGACTCTAACTGGGCCAGGTGAGGCCAATTAAGCCAGCCACCAAACACACACACACACACACTCCCACAGTCGTGTTCACATCCCACCCACACACACTCTAAATCCACAACGTAAATCCCCTCTCCCCTCCCCTCCCCTCCGTGTGTTGCAACAGGAGCTCTAGTCTTCTGCGGCCTGCGGCGGGAACGGCGGATGACGATGAGGACGACGACGACTCGTACCCTCTGAGTGACCGACGCTCGTCCTGCGAGTCCCACCACCAAAGGGGCGGCGGGGGCGGGGACTCCTCCAGCGGGGGGGAGGTGTCGCCGTACGACAACAACTCCCCGGTGCTGTCGGACCGCCCGGCAAGCCGGAGTCAGGGGCCCGGCCCGGCCCTGTCCCCGCTCTCTGACTCCCTCTTCAAGCCTTCCTCCGGTGGCGGTGGCCATGGCGGCAGACCCAGCGGCGACGGTGAAAGAGGCCGTTCGCTTTTCTCAGCAGAAGGTAACGTCGTCTTTGTTTTCAATGTTGTTTCATGAGTGGCTCATCTCGACGTCTTAAACGAGACACATTCTACCACCGGGCGTGAGCCATTCCAAGCGTTTTCAAAAACCGGTGTCATCTCCGGTGCGCAAGCGGGAGTGTCCACCTAGAAGTATGCTGGATAGATCAGACTACAAGCACACTAACCCAGTGGACTGTAGCAACTGGTAGGCTGATCTATCCACCATATATCTGGGTGGACACTCCCACTTGTGATGTGAAAAACAGGAGATTAATCTTTTTTTTGAAACCGCGTGGAATGTCTAATCACGCTCACACCTGGTGGTATAATAGGAGTCCTTTAACATAGGTATTCTTCCCCGGAATCACGGTAAAATTTGGCCGTGACAATATGAAGTTATGATAACAAAGGATGAGCAATTGGCTCATTCAACTCCCAATAGCGTACTTATTCAACCTCAGAAGACGTTTCAGGCTAAAATCCCCTTCTCCTTGCCTCAGTGCAGAACAGCGGAACACTTCTGCATAGTTCTCCATTGACTATTTATTCAGAGAATTCTGGGTGTATAAATGATAAAACCTGACCATGACAACGGTGGTCTTATATCTGTCTCTCTGCCAGAGGCACCAGATGAACATTTCTGGGGGAAGTGGCACACACTGCTGAGCCAGGAGCTACGGGACACTCACCTGATGGGTAACATGTTGTTGTTGTTTGTTTGGTGTGAGTGACCGTGCCACAGTTCACAGCGTGGCCGTGTCGCTGTGAACTGCGGGAATGTAAACCGATTGGCCCTCTCCTCTCCCCTCCTCTCCTCTCAGGTTCCCATGGCGACGTGTCAATGGAATGCCAGTCCGGGGACAGACTCCCCCGTCGCCGGGGCAACAACGGCGACGCAACAACAGCGACGGTCAAGCGGACACAGAGCTCAGCGTTGGCCGCGGCCAGCGACAGGCCACGCCTCCCACTGACTCGCTGCAGCAGCAGCAGCCCCAGCGACCGGCGGCGGGGGGGACGGGGACAGGCCCAGTCGCCAACACCGCTGGCGCGTCGTCACGGGGCGTGTGACCAATCAGCAGCCACCACCACCACCCCCGCCACCGTAACCACACGCTCAGAGGACTCAACGTCAGCGGCGGCAGCAGCAAGGGCAGACGCTCCCGCCGGCGGCTGCTGCTGTCGTCTCAAGGGCGGCGAGGCGATGGATGGCGCTGCCGCCACCGCCGTTCCGTCGTCGTCTCCCCTTCCCGAACCTCTTAAAGGAGACGGCCATATTTCTCACTCGCCGGCCTCGTTGTCGACCTCTGTCCCGTCCCCCGGAGAGCGGAGCAGCCCCCCTCCTTCTCCTCCACCACCACCACCTCCTCACTGTCCTCCTCCTTCTCCTCCACCCAAGCCTCCGCTCACCCCTGGGGAGGTGAAGGGGGCGCTGCTGGGTAGCCTGGAGGGCCAGGGGGAGAGGTGGGCATGTATGGTCGCTGCTCTCCACAGACATTTCTGCTGCTGCTGCTGCTGCTGACTCGCTGCCAGAGAGTCTAGTGTGACTCAGCCCCCCGAACTCTCAGCCCGCTGAGAAGCATTGAGACTGGGCCTGAGAAACGTACTGCAATTATGCTACTGATTGTGTCTTCATGAGTACAAAAAAAAAGTGCACGTGAAAGAGGGAGAGGGAGAACGGTATACCTGTATTTTGTTTGTTTGTGATCACATTGTACTTGTAAGTAAGTACGTATCGACGAAAGGTAATCATTTTAGAATGAATGTAACAGTGTGTGTGGGTTTTAGCCGCGTTTGTGTATGTATTCAAAAGACGTGGTAACATTTGTATGATATGGTTAATAATATGCTTTGTATTGTATTGTATTTTTGTATTAAAAACAAATTATAGTTTACAGTTCAAATGGAACTCACCGGTATAGGTCGTCTGTTATTGATCTGTTTATTGTGTTGTTGTTTGAAACGGTTCCTCTGACATCACGGTAATTGAATCCCGCGTCCGTGTGTCTGACGAAGAATTCTAAACCACCTTCAAGGGCGTACGTAGCACATTAAAATCGGACACAGATGTCGCAAGTGTCTAATTTGTCTACGAAG
>PIJE02000014.1:62500-88491 GCA_002895965.2 Coryphaenoides rupestris
GTGTCTGTGGATTGGCTGTTTAGCATGTATTGTCTGCGCTTACAGACACACACAGTATGTACTGATGGTGCACCGCATTGGGGTACTACTACAATACAATCAACAAACTACACTACACTGCACTGTACTGCAAAAATACAATAATAACTACACTGTCACTATACAGTCGACTACATTACACTAAACGAGACGGGACTACAGTCACTTCACTACTACAATAGAATGTATTACAGCACGCACACACACACACACAGGCAGGCACACACGCACACACACACACACACACACACACGCAGGCACACACTCAATGAAACCGGCAGCATAAAGAATGCGGTGTGTGTTTATCTAACGCAGTAGTAATGTAGTCTCAGTATGTCCGCTAAGGCACTAAACGTAAAAAAAATGTACTTGGTCTCGTTGTAACCTGAATATAGAATTACATAAAGCAACATGAAAGGTCAGTCGTTTGCCACGGTTTATTGACTTTGGTCTGAAGCGAATCGTTTGCAGTGTTTTCGTTGAATGAGAGGTTTTCCGTCATTTGTGTGTTTTTCGCGCCGAAAGCCTATAATTTACAGAAAGCGTCGTTGCGCGGTGTTTTGCTAGGACGCGGAACGGCGCTAAGTTATTCTACGCGAGGTTCGAGGAGCGCGCAGCGGCAACGCCAACCGGGAACGCTGCACCCGGGCGCCGGTTAACGTCGGTTTCCCGTTTCCTTCCCTCTTTTTTCCCCGCTGGGATCCCGTGCTCCTGAAACTCTTCCTCCTTCCTCCTTCAGGCTCCCTGCCGTCCGTCCGTCCGTCCCTCCATCTGTCCGTCTGAAAGTCTTCACAACTATTTCTCCTTCTTGGCATTCGGCGTTCCTTGGTCCCTCCGATATTAAATTCCCCCTTTTTAACATTCCTGTTTTTGTTAGAGAAGAGAAGGTATTTTTCTGAGGAAATGTGTCCCAGTGCTCTTCCAAGGACATTCAACTATGCAAAGAAAGAAAATAACAAAAATAACATAAAAAAACAAAATGGCATCAAACGTCATCTCTGAACATGGGCATGGATTCCCACCTGGTGGAGCTCGTGCCCCGAGGTCTGTGTTCTCTGGGTAAACAGATCCGGAGGTCACCATGCCAACCCTACCCCACCCTACCCTGCCCCTAAGTGTGTGTGTGTGTGTGTGTGTGTGTGTGTGTGTGTGTGTGTATATGTTTAAGAGAGAGAGCCTGTTGGAGTGATAGAGAGTAATATAATAAGACAGTGAGTAAGAGAGCAGGAGGGGAGGAACAAGTGATTCACCCGTGAAATATTCTTCTTCTTCTTCTTCTTCTTCTTCTTCTTCTCTTCTTCTTCTTCTTCTTCTTCTCCTCTGCTAAATAAACGTGCGTTGCATGGAGCAGCCTCCTCATCCTCGGGGGGACCCACATGGGCGTTAATGCGGCAGTCGATAATCTAATACACATCCTGAACGGGTGGGGGGGGGGGCAAGAATTTTGAGGAATGTGTCCCAGAATGCACTGCAGACTGTGGAGTGAGGAGTGGAGAGAGTGCGAGAGAGAGGGGAGTGTTTCGTTGTGCGGACCGGGGCTGTGCCGCCCGGGTCCACAGCAATAAACCCTTCAACTCTTAAAAAACACATTGGAAAACCCAATTGTCTGCCGTGTGGTGCGCCCCTGAACCTGCATGGATATTATGTTCTCTGTGTGCTATTGTACAGCCCAAGAGCCAGACAGGACGTTTTTTTGCATCCAGTCACTAATTTCCTGGTCGCCTGTTCGACGAGGGAAGAACGACTTTGTACTTTGTAACCGATTGGGTATTTAGACCTTGCAGTCAGCATATCGGCGAGAACTTTTGCAAAAAAACGAGAAACGGCCAAAAGCCAAATAAAAACCATGATAGTCCTCCCACAGTGATTGACTGTTCATCGTAGCGTTATTAGCAAGGGTGCGGCGGTGGAGACGTGAGGAGTTAGCATCTGGCCCCCTGGCCCTGCAGCTCCATCAGCAGCCTCCCAGAGAGCCTCCCACAACAGAGCACACACACACACACACACACACACACACATCATACACACACCCCTGCAAGCAGATGTTTAGAGACACAGCGAGACCGACACTTTATTCCATATTTATGCGAGGTGAGTCAATGTTTATCACCGTAGGGGAAGAGGACACTGTAACGGGAGGGAGGGTGTGTGTAGTCATGCCGCGCTGGGGCCTGCAAGACGAGGGCTTTCATTTCAATGGGTGTGTGTTTGTGTGTTGGTGTGTGTGTGTGTGTGTGTGTGTGTGTGTGTGTGTGTGCGTGCGTGCGTGCGTGCATAAGTATGCCTGCGTTTGTGCTTGAATGTGTGTTGTGCGTGTGTGCGTGCATGTGCGTGCGTGTTTGTGCGTGTTGCATGTGTGTGTGTGTGTGTGTGTTGCGTGTGTTATGGCGTGTGTGTGTGTGCATGCGTGTTTGTGTGTGTGTGTGTGTGTGCTTGAGTGTGTGTGTGTTCATGGTGTGTGTGTGCGTGTGTGGTGTGTGTGGTGTGTGTGTGTGGCACGTGGCGGTAACGATGACACACAGATTGACTGAGTGATTCCCACTTCCAGGCCGAGTCCCCGGCTGACACTTAATTGAAACTAAAGAAAAGTCTTAATTTGTCAGAGGCAGCTTCTTGATGAAGACATAAAGTGGTGTTCTTCTGAGGGACCCGTGAATCCCTCGGAAGCTGGGAGCAATTACAGGCTCCTCTGAGCAGTGAAGAATGTGGCTCACTCTCGCCACAGTTTCTCAATAGAGGGAGACTTTGGGGCTGCAAAAAAAAAGGAATAAAAAACCCAAGATATTCAGGCTTTTTGGGGCTGCGGTGAGCATAACTTTATTTTCGTGTGCGAAAACTCCTCCTCTTCCTCCTCACTCTGTCTTTTGACGGGTTCAGGCAAGAGGAAAAGTGAGACATGACAATATGTCGTTTGTGTTGACGCCCGACCGCAGAGCTGACGTCTGTTTGTCTCGTTAGTCTGGCCCTCTTGGAATTAAATGCCCGTCATCTGACTTTATTTTGGGCTTTTATTTTTTATTGATTTAAGATTTTAAAATCTTCTTTATTTATCCTCAGTCGTGTTACAAAATGCAGACCGTGTACGCAGCTTGACTGTAGACCGATTCCGCCTTCACACACTGAACCTGGTGAACTAGCAGAAACACGCACACACATTTTCTGTTGAGTCATCTTGGAAGTAACCGACCGTCCCATCACGAGGGGGAAACCCGGTTCTGTGGAAAACTCAACTGCAAAAGTGTTTTTAAAGTTAGCATTTTGTTTCCTTTTAATTGAAATATCTGCACAATTACATTTACATTTAGGGCATTTTATGCTTTTATCCAAAGTGCCTTACAATAAGTACATTTGTTGAAGGAGACGCAATACATCACTGTGGTACATAAAGATAAGAATAGAGCAGGTTTCAAGCATTCATAATTACAACGTTAATAGAACGAGTTTGATAATTGCTAGGTTGCCTGCATAATAGCTGGGATAAGAGCAGAATGAAAGAATAATCCAAGAATAGGAGGGAACAAATGAAATATGCCCGGCCAATTTCTTTGGACGGGCAACAAACAAACACATACTTTGCTGGCGAGCACAAATCCAATTAAGGCGCGGTGTACTCAGGAGGACGGCCTCGTTTCCAGGTCAGGGTCTGCAGCCGCCCGACTCGTTATGGCAGCTAATTATAAAGCAATGCGTCTTAATAAATGTTAGGGCTCACCGGGACCCGCGGTGTAGTGATTGATGCACTTATAACCTTCTCACATATTTAAGAATACTTTAATAACCCATTATTACATGATCACACACATATGATTATCATTCTAATAATGCTAATTATGATTATGATGATGATTATGATGATTATGATGATTATGATGATTATGATGATTATTATGATTATTATGATTATTATTCTAATTATTATTATTAGTAGTAGTAGTAGTAGTAGTAGTAGTAGTATTAGTAGTAGTTGTAGTCATTGTAGTAGGCCTACTACATTGTAGTAGTAGGCCGAGTAAGAGCAGTCTTATTGTAGTAGTAGCAGTAATATTGTAGTAGACGCTGCAGTAGCATTATTGTTGTTTTTGTTGTTTGTGTGTTAGTATTATCATTATTTATAGCATAACAAAGACAACCCTCACATCAAATATCGTCTTCTTCTGTGCTAGTTGTGGATGTTTGGCCCGCATCTTGGGCCGGATTGTCTTTGAAGCGTTGCCCTCCCGGGTGAGATTAGCGTCGGGATAGCGGCGTGGTAAAGCAATTAAAATGTTGAACCTTCGCCATGGTTACTGATGGGCATGGCCAATGCTAACGTCGGCACGCGATGCAGTGCCAAGACAGAAAAGTTGTTGTTTATGGAAAAGCCTATTGTTATTCAAAAGACAAAAAACAAAACGTGTCTCTGTTATTATCACTGTTATTTATACTACTTCTCAATATTATCTTGCAAAATTACCTTTCATCATCATGTGCGATATTCCTAATATGATGTGCAATACGACTTCTCAATACCATTGCCAACCAAATACAATTGGCAATTTTTGTACAAAATATATCTTACCTATATTGTTACTCTATTAGGCTTATACATTGTACATCCAATCCATCCATTATTATTCTATTGTTTTTATTCTTATGTTGTTGGTATTTTTGAGCAACCTCTGGCAAAATAATTTCCTTCTGGATGAATAAAGTTCTATCTTATCTTATCTTATAATCTTTTATATATTATTAACGACTCGCTGCCTCCTCCGTAACTGGGGGCGGTGATCTAATGAGAGTCTGACTAGGCTACTGTTCATGTGAGTAAACATCGTCCACAGGGCCGTATATTAAACAGGAGGGGGTCGAGAGAGAGGGAGGGGGGCCCCCCCAGAGAGTGACCCCATCTGTTCTCAGCACCGCAGAGTCAGACACTCATCACAATGTGGTCCCCGAGGGGCCCCCACCCTCTCTCTCTCTCTCTCTCTCTATCTCTCTCTCTCTCTACTTTCCTCCTTTGTCTCTCTATTTGCCAAACCTTTGTCTCATGGATGGAGGGGAGGGGGGGGGGGGGGGGGGGGGTAGAGCACAAACCCAAACATAGAGAAACAGAGACAGAGAGAGGGAGACAGAGACAGAGGGAAGGAGAGGGAGAGAGAGAGAGAGAGAGAGAGAGAGAGAGAGAGAGAGAGAGAGAGAGAGAGAGAGAGAGAGAGACAGAGACAGAGACAGAGACAGAGACAGACAGAGACAGAGACAGAGAGAGAGACAGAGAGACAGAGGGGGAAGAAGAGGGATGAGAGGGTGAGAGGGAGTGTGGGCTCCAGGCTTCAGAGAGTCCAGATACCCCCCCCCCCCCCCCCACCCCATCTTTAATGAAGGCAGCATCCATGGCCTGGTAGAAGTGGCGCTTCCTGTCCACGTTATGCACGCTCGCACGAGCAAGGAGGGGGTGGCGTTGAGGGCTGGGCGCCAGGGTGGGGAGGCAGGAGGAGGGGGAGGAGGAGGAGGAGGAGGAGGAGGAGGAGGACAGGGACTGTGCTAGCGTGTAGCATGTTTTGTTTAGACGGCCATGTGCCGGTGATGTGGTGTTGTGCCGGGAGAGATGACGAGCTGTCAATAGGAGTCGTGTCTTATTCATCTCATGACAGACGGTTACCTTGGAAACACCGCGGCACGTGAGTCATTTCAGCGTGTTATGGTTTAATATTGCGCTAAATCAATATTGTGATATTTGCTTTGATTTGGGTTGTTTGTGTAACAAAATATTGGGGACTTATTATTGCAACATGAGTCATGATTTCACTCATTGGTTGGTCCTAGAGTACAATTAATCACTTTGTTTAGGTTTGGACCATTTGCAAAATACCAACAAAACACCAACTTGCTGTGCAGTATTTGTAAATGTGTATATAAAAACACCAGCTCTGGTCCCGAGGAACACCAGCATCGGACTCACTCGTTCAGTTAAAGTAGTTGTTGTATTTAGTGATATTGATTCCAAATACCTTATCCTCCCTTCAGATGCATCTTCCCAGACCTTCCCAGCTGCAGCTTATATTGATTTGAGAGCAGAGATACAAGAGTTGCTGCTAGCCAATACGACATGGATTATTTAATATCTTTTTCGTGCTCCGTCGTGTGTTGTGTGCCACAGGATCCAATGCAAAGTTGCAAGTGACTTTCAGTTATGTTTTCCGTTAGTTATCTCCGAAGCATTAACTGTTATTGAATGCAACATGCAATGTGCTTCCATATACTGTACGTTTCTTCTGTCAGCCTTCCCCCTACAGGCTGCATGCCATGCGTGCGTCACCCAGAGCCGGTGTGTCCACGGTAACACTAATTCGATGTGACACAGTTAATTAAATATGAAGAGATCAAGGCTGGCCGTTCTTCTGAAGGTCACAATTTACATATTTCAAATGGACTCAAAATCTAGTGTTCATCTCTGTCGAAAAAGTAGAGCGAGTTGGAGTGTGGAATTTTGTTGGATCGGGTCGAGGCTTATTTTGGATCAGGTCGGGTTTCTCGTGGTTGAGGTGGAGACTCCACTTGTTAAATAAAGACCAGGTTCTGCCGCAGCGCTTCAGAACGAACAAAGCGCGTTTGGCTGAGAGCTGCTAGCGTCCCGGGGAGGGTGCGCGGTACGTGAACCTGACCTCGCATTTTTTGAATAACGGCGCAGCGTAAATAACAGTGACCACAAATAACGTGGTGTCTGTGGAACGCTGCAGCCTGAAGCAGAATCTACAACTGTCTGTTCAACGGGACGTCAATATCCCCGCTCAGCTCTTACTGTAACATGAACGTTCAATTGATACAAAATCCGATGAAAACGGCAGCTGGCCATGTGCGAGCAGCCCAGAGGTCCAGAACATTATGTAGGTCTGAGCTCATGAGGGGGTGCCACCGTTGAGCAGTGATGCAAGCAAAATGTGGTGTCCAAGGCCATGTGTATGTGTCTGTGAGTGTGTGTGTGTGTGTCTGTGTGTGTGTGTGTGTGTGTGTGTGTATGTGTATGTGTATGTGTATGTGAGTGTGTGTGTGTGTGTGTGTGTGTGTGTGCGTCCAAGCATGCATGTGTGTGTGTGTGTGTGTGTGTGTGTGTGTGTGTGTGTGTGTGTGTGCGTGCATGCCTGTGTGCCTGTGTATGTGTGTGTACATGTGCATGCATGCATGCCTGTGTGCCCGTGCGTGTGTTTGTGCATGTGTGCGTGCCTGTGCGCCTGTGTGCCTGTTTGTGTGTGTGTGTGTGTGTGTGACGCACACATTATGCATTCCATGCCAGCGTGTATGGCATTCAACCATCGGCACGCCAGACGCCACACCACACGATTGTCCGATTTTCTTTCCCATTCCCTCTCCTTCTCCGAACGTCAAACACTTCAGCCAGGGGCCCGGAGGTCACGGGGGTCACGGGGACCGGGCCCATTCTCAGACCCCTTTCCTGGGTCCTAGTTGCCATATATGTGTGTGTGTGTGTGTGTCCCGTTTTTCTTAACAAATTGCTTCTGAGTGACTCTGGAGGCTCAGTGGGTGGCTGGTGGTGGTGGTGGGGTGGAGGAGGCAGAGGAGAGGGGGAGGGGTGACGTGTGAAGGGAATAGCGGTGTGACAACCAGCGTGAGACCTGACAGAGAGGCCAGGGCCGGCCTGTGATGGGCACCCGGCTGAAGGACGGGGGGGCAGGGGGAGTGGGGTGTGGGGGGACACGTGAAAAGATTAAGAGCGGGCGCTCGCCCAGAGTGCCAAGATGCATCGCGGCGCTGCTGCTCGGCTCCATGGTAACGCTGGCTTTCTAGCCTGCCTCTTCCTCATCCTCCTCCTCTCACTCATTCACACACACTCGCTGGCTGTGTACCGAAACTGTGTACAAACTCTACCGATTCCAGGGGGGGGGGGCAGTAGCTCAGGAGGTTAGACCGGTTGTCTGGCAACAGGAAGGTTGCTGGTTCGATCCCCGGGCTCCTCCTAGCTAAGCGTCGAGGTGTGCCTGAGCAAGACAGCACCTAACCCTAACTGCTCCTGACGTGTTGGTTGTTACCTTGCATGGTTGACACCGCCGTCGGTGTATGAATGGGGGAATGTGAGTCAATACTGTAAAGCGCTTTGGATAAAAGAGCAATATAAATGCAATCCATTTACCATTACGGAGACAGACTCCCAGGTTACAATATCCGTGTTGACGCGATCGGGGGAGGGCAGCTCGGTGACACCCACTTCCTAACAAAACAACGGCACACAGCTCTGAATGGCTTTTTTCTTTTTTTTGCCGCGTCAAGTGTAATTACTCAACCTTTCTCATGGCTTCATCTTCTTTTAGGTGTCATTCAAGCCAGCGGGCCCCACAGAGGCTTCCTTTATGCCACGCTAGAGTGAGTTCAGCTGAGACTCCTTCTCCGGAGAGTCCAACACATCACATCCCCACTCCTCGTCCTCCTCCTCCTTCTCCTCCTCCTCCTCCTCTCTTCGTTATGCAGGGCACCTCTGTTCCCTAATGACCAATCAGGGGAGTTTCCTTGGCAGCTAAACAACTCCCCTGACCCTCCCACACACACACACACACACACACGCACACACACATGCACACACACGCACACACATTTGCATACACACAACCTCATCATCACCAGGTCTGATTGACAGTCCCCCATAATAAAAGGGGAGGGGATGGGGAGGGTGGAGGTGGGGGGTGGTGTGTTATTTACCTCCCATGCTCTCGTGGGACCTAGCTAACGATCCCCTACAGCCAAAGGGAGTGACACAAAGAGGAGAGGAGAAGAGGAGCGAGAGGGGAGAAAGAAAGGGGAGAGAGGGGGGAGAGAGAGGCGAGAGAGAGGGGAGAGAGGGAGAGAGAGGGGTAGAGAGGGGAAGAGGAAAAATGAGGGGGAGAGGAGAGAGAGGGTGGAAGAGAGAGGGAGGAGGTGGGAGAGAGAGGCGAGAGAGAGCCTGTTGGAGAGAGGGGAGAGAGGGAGAGAGGAGAGGAAGAGAGGGGAGAGGGAGGGAGAGAGGGGAGAGAGAGGGAGAGAGAGGGGAGGAGAGAGGGGAGAGGAGAGGAGAGAGAGGGGAGAGAGGGGGAGAGGGAGAGAGGGGAGAGAGGGGGAGAGAGGGGGGAGAGAGGGGAGAGAGGGGAGGAGAGGAGGGGGGAGGAGAGTGGGAGAGGAGAGAAGGGGAGAGAGGGGAGAGAGGGGGAGAGAGAGGGGAGAGAGAGAGGGAGGGGAGAGAGAGGGGGAGAGGAGAGAGAGGGGGGAGAGAGAAGGAGAGGGGAGAGAGAGGGGAGAGAGAGGGGGAGAGAGAGGGGAGAGAGGGAGAGAGGGGAGAGGGGGAGTAGAGGGGAGAAAAGAGCGAGAAGAGGGGGAAGAGGGGAGAGTAGAGGGGAGAGAGAGGGGGGAGAGAGGGGAGACGAGAGGGGGAGAGAGAGGGGGAGGGTGGGGAGAGAAGGGGAGAGAGAGAGGCGAGCAGAGAGGGGGGAGAGGGGAGAGAGGGGGAGAGAGAGGGGAGAGAGAGAGGGGAGAGAGAGGGGGGAGAAGACGTCTCCGGCAGCCTGGGCCGCTCGGAGGAGCCCAGCCTCTGCTCTCCCTTCAGAGCACGAGGATTAGAGAAGAAGTTGTTGTGTGAGGAGAATGCGTGAGATAAAATGGGTGAGACCCAGGAAGCAGACAGTCTCCAGCATGGAAGAAGGTGGAAGGGAGGGGAGGAGGGGGGGGGGGGGATAGAGAGAGAGAGAGGGAGTGAGAGAGGGAGTGAGGAAAAGCTTCTGTTTCACACTGCTTGTGTGTGTCTAGGGTGTTTTCTTTATTGCAAATTGCCTTCCCGGGACCGTGTGGTTCTGTGCTCAAATGCCTCTAAAGACTACAGAGGACTGACTGACTGGCTGGCTGGCTGGCTGGCTGGCTGGCACACAGGCAGACTGCTGGATGGTAAGCGGAGGGTACCGTACCTGGGATGGTTAGTGGAGTGTTCGCTGCAGTCAGGTTGTCTGTGTTTATGTTGTTGCTGTGGTATAATAACCACAACTGAGCTGTCTACTTTCTATGCGGAGACTGGAGAGCTAGAGCCTCATTCACCCTTGTTGTATTTTGTTTGTTTAAGTCAGCGTCTACAGCCTAAAATGTCAAACCTGAGATATAGTTGGGTTGTTGTACAATTCAGTTTTTGTACAAATATTTAACTTTGGTTGTAAAAGGTAGAAGGGCGCAGCGATACAAAGAATAATAGACATTTACAGCATCTATAAATGTCTATTTTGAGTTTCATTATCGATGTTAAACGTCATTAATAAAAGATATACAAGTGTTCAAAGTGAGGCATACTTTTGTTTTTACTAGTTTTTACTCATCCTCGACAGTAAAACCGGGCTGTCAGTAACCACTGCAGGTACGCATGCTTTATCTCCATTTTAATTAGTTTTTTAATTAATTTGACCGAAAGTGACGGAAAAAGGAGAGGAACTGGCAGAGTGTGACAATGTTTTGTCATTCACGTCTATAGTTGTACTTTGAAGTGTACCGCGAGGCATTTGACGAGTCGCTACTATGACTAATATTGGACTAATATGGATTTTGTGATATTGTATGGTGGAACCGCTATGACAGGAACCGTCTGAGGTCATCAGAGGTCAGAGGTGATGATGAGCCACTCGTTAAGCCACTTAACGAGTGGCTCCATCATTCTAAATACACGACAACCACTACCACCACCAACAAGTGTGGGCTCGTATCCAAGACTGAATGAGTGAAACACTGTCAACGATGAAGAGAAGTGATATTAAACCTGCCAGTTCCAGATGTTTTCGTGGGTGTTTTTTTTTGGCATTGGCGAGCCAATGGCAACAGTCTTAGAACAACGTTCGACTAATCCAAGTCAACCTGTTTTATTTTGACTGCTGCGTCAAAATTCCACCCCGTGATTTTTATTTAGTATTTTTTTAAACCGAGTAAAAAAGAAAATAGATGGGTTTGTGCGTGAAGCCTCTCATGTAAGGCCGGTTTAAAGTGGACCTTCTGAAGTTTTTAAGTAGCCTACTGTACCACCATTATGATTGTGAGTGGATTTATGGCCGTGCTAATATCCCAGATAACAGATTATCGCAGCCTGCCTTCGCTGTGCGAACACATCGGAATGCGTGTCGCAGCATTAGCGCCCCGAGCCGTGCCAGCGTTCAGACAGCATCGATTACCGTGCCTAGCCTAGCCTAGCCTGGCTGGCTACGCACTATTTAATTCGGGCCTTATTGGGTTCCGCATTTGGCATGCTACACAAATTTTTGGTTGCAACATCCACTGTGGTTTATATAATCCATTGGTTCGGGTAGCCCAAGGCGGGCGGGGGGGGGGGGGGGGGGGGGGGGGGGTCGACGGAGGAGTTGGGGGTGTTGTGGGTACGGTTAGAAATCCTGACCTTTCAGCGCATGGAGCTCGAGGGGGCTGGCTGCCCCTGAGCAAACCGAGATATATATATATATATATATAGGTGGATCTATATGAGCATTAGATCAATATTAGCCTCAGGGAGAGGCCCCACTCTGTCATGGAGCATGTGTGGTATGGGGGGGGAGGTGCTTCTCGACAAAACACAAACACAAACACAAACATGGCAGTACATGTATTACTGTTGTCATTAGTAATGCTGCTGCGATATGAACAAATATCATCTTGGCGACTTCTCACACAGATCAGAGTTCCTTTCCTGACGTGGATTGTCGACGGGAAGGGGAAAGATCCCACCTACAGTCTGTTGGCCCAGAGCTCCCCTCTCAGGGAATGTGTGACCGACTTGTTTAAATTGAAGTTATTGCTGCAGAGGCATGCCGTGGCTCCGCGTGTTTATCCCTCCATGACAAAAAGGCTTTGTACTGAATTATGGCAGAGCTCCATGCTGCGATAGTTGACTGATAGACCTGCCCAGCAGTTAGGCCGGCCCCTCGCACATGATTGGATCCCTTCAGAAGCCCACAGTGGTTTCGATGGTCTCGATACAGTAGAGTTGTGTGTGTGTGTGTGTGTGTGTGTGTAGAATGGGTGTGAGTGTGTGTGCGCAGTGTGTGCGTGCGCGAAGGCAGGGAAAGGGTGGACAGTTCCAGCCCCCTTTTCTCGCTGGCTTTTTCTTTTTTTTTTCGACGGGTTACGACAGCAGGGTGAGAAGGGGCCAGAAACCTCACAGGATCAGCCAGTCTGAGAAAGGAACTCGGGACCCGGGGAGTTGAGTGCAGAGCAGCAGAAGCAGACACACAGTAGACAGTGAGGCTTGTCACAGCAGCCGATCGTGGGACTTCAAGAGGCAGTATTGACCTGCCTGCAAGTCTCTCTCTCTCTCTCTCTCTCTCTCTCTCTCTCTCTCTCTCTCTCTCTCTCTCTCTGTGTGTGCCTCTGTCTCTCTCTCTGTCTCTCTCTCTCTCTCTCTCTCTCTGTCCCCCCTTGCCTGTTAATGGACGTAATCATGCGGCAGGTAAGAAAAAGTACTTCCTCTTTACTTGCTGCTGAAGTGAAAGTCTTAATGTGCACAGCTGTTCTCTCTCTCCCTCTCTGTTCTCTGTCTCTCGCTCCGTCCCTTCCTCTCTCTGTCTCATTATATTTCTCTCACCTCTGGCTCTCTCCTTCTATCTCTCGCTCTGTCTCTCTGCTTCTCTCACCTCTCTCTCTGTTTATCTCCTTCTATGTCTCTCTCTCTCCTCTCTCTCTTCTTCTCTCTCTCTCCTCCTCTCACCGTTCTCTCTCTGCCATTCTCTCTCTCGTTCTCTCTTTCCTTCTCTCACCTCTGTGGCTTTAGCTCTCTCCTCTCTCTCTGTGTCTCTCTCCTCTCTCTCTCTTTCCTTCTGTCACCTCTCTCTCTGTCTATCTCCTTCTATGTCTCTCTCTCTCTCTCTCTATCGCTCTATGGTGTGTGTTTAGTTTAGCCACAAGGACGTTGACTCATCCAGTGTTTCTGAGCCGGTTCCCGGGAGCTGCGTGTCAGACACACTCGCGGTTGCTGCTGCTGCTGCTGCTTACTGCTCACTGCTCACTGCTGGGACTTGTTCCCTTCTCAAGAGTTCTTCTTTCTCTCGCGGCCTTTTTTAGTTCACTGAACTGGATGTGCTTGTCTGCATGTCCAGAGGGGCTAGCCTGCCCCGCCATGCTGTTCACTGGCACTTGGTTTCAGATTTATGTGTGTGTGTGTGTGTGTGTGTGTTGGTGGGGGGGGGGGGGGGGGGGGGGGGGGTGGGGGTGAGAGAGAGAGAGAGAGAGAGTGAGAGAGAGAGAAGAGAGAGAGAGAGAGAGAGAGAGAGAGAGAGAGAGAGAGAGAGCGGGAGGGAGAGAGAGAGAGGAATCTTGGAAGACACGGCGATGCCTTGAGGGTGAAAGTTTGTGAGAAGTTTTTTTGGATGAGAGAAACTCATTGTTGCTCTGGGGCTCTTACTGCGTTGACTTGACGTCAGGCTTTCTGAAGAACAGGTTCTGGGTTTAACCACGAGCCGTTGGTGGAGCTCGCTACTCGCGCCTGTGGACCGACCGGCACGCAGCATGGGGCGGACATGTCAACGCTCGGCGAAATGCTAGTCACCATACCGATTCATAATGAAATTTGATGAAGATGAAACAGACCCACAGAATGCCTTCCATTTCCATTTGAAAATCTGCCAATCATGAAACTTTTTCTTTTCGCTGTGATCGCTAAAAAAGGTGCTTAAAAGGGGGGTTCAACTGTTGCACTGCATGATACTAATGTAAAGCAGCTTTTCATATTCCATATTCCAGCTAACCTCCTGACCCACGGAATACCATTTACTCTTCTAATGAGATAACATTACACGGCAAGGCTAATTGTGTGTCTCTTCTGATTAGATAGCCCAACAAGGCCTGCGTCAGACCTCTAACTGCGTACCGTGTGTGCACAGTGACGTGTAGACGTATGTACAAGATGTCCCCTGCTGATTGCTAAGGGCAGAGCTAAGACACTGTAGGACGGTCGGTTCGGTGACTCTGCGCATTAATTAATAACCTGGGGTTTACCTAGTGAGGACGAGAAGGAATGCAAGACTGTTTTTCCTGCCAAGTCTTGCAGTTCCTTTGATCAGCGGCTCAGAGGGAGGTCGGCTCGATGATGCGGTCATCGCCGTGGGAAACGCAGAACAACAAGCTGGTTCATTACGGTGGAACTCGCATTGGGAAATGAGCGCAGCCACTGATTGGCCAATCGCTTCGCCAATGACATGCTCACGAGTGAAATTGGATTGATTTAAACTTTAAACTAACTAAAGTTGGCATGTAGCCTGTCTTACAAATTGTATTATGTTGTAGGTGACAGGTGTCTGTGTGTTGTAGGTGATGCACAATACAATAATAACCACAATTTGATCATAATTTGTCCACTGGTTCTCCACCACAACGAATGATCACCAGTGTGACATGTGTGAACTAATCTATAGCATATTAGGCTATTGGCAATAAGATAAGAATAGACATCAACACATCCACTGCTTGCACCGTAGTCATCCAGAGTGGTGATACTGTAACAGCACCATAGATGTCGCCCTAGTGCCATTTTTAGAGCACTCATAGGGCGCTCTGAAAACTGGACGTTTGAGTGTTGAACAGTGATGTGGATTCTTAACTACTTTTTGAGTCCAATAAATGAATAAAGGTAACACACAAACATATGCTCGGGTGATCGACAACAGCGTGTTCACTTCATGTGGTGTTGGGCGGACTGAAAGGATCCCAGCCAGCTGATGCCACCTGCCAAGAGAAAGTAAAGCAGTCCTGCGGCTGTAACGACTGAAGAGACTTTAACTAAATGGTGTGCCGCTCCTGCCAATACTTAAATGCTGAAAATCGTAAAAACACGTGTTTTAGCTAGAACTGCAGACTATATATTATTCATATAGCATAACACATGACATCATTCGGTCACAAGAACTCATCGCAATCATATTATATAAGGCAAATAATGAGCTCGGCCGCAGAAAGAGTTGTTCAGAAAACCTTGTGGTGGGGATGTGGTGTTTTCTGAAGTCTTTTTTTGTTGTTATGCTTTCCATGCTGACCTCTGCCATAAATCTCCATTTTAAAATAGACCCACTGTGTTGTGCTCCACACACACACAGAGTTCACTCAGGGTCAGCACTCATTTTTGACGTCGGCCTCTGTTGACTTGAGCAGCAGATATTCAGGATACTTTGAGTTTTAAATCACATTATAGGCTTGCAAGCACAACATGAGCAAGAGCAGCAAGAACAGGCAAGAGAGAAGATTACAGATAGACGTGTCAGGACTCTGACTGACTCACTGTGTCCTCATGGCTGCTCTCTCTCTCTCTCTCTCTCTCTCTCTCTCTCCTCTCTATCTTTCTCTCTCCCCATCTCTCCCATCTCTCTCTTTTCCCTTTCTCTCTCTCTCTCTCCTCCCCCCTCTCCCCTACCTCTCCCTGTCCCCCCTCTTCTCTCTCTTTCCCTCTCTTTCCCTCTCGCTTCCCTCTCTTCCCTCTCTTCCCTCTCTTCCCTCTCTTCCCTCTCTTCCCTCTTCCCTCTCTCTCTCTCTCTCTCTCTCTCTGCACTTTTAACATCTGTAAATGACTCATAATTGCACCGATAAAAACAATGTAGAATTTCCTGCGAAATTACTTTTCCAGTTTGTATTCCTAATGGACACATACTGTTATACATTCGCTGTAGGCATATAAAACTTTAACTTCCTTAATTGTACATGAATGAATAGTAATAATATATACCTACAATTAATATTAGGGTGGAAGCATGCTGTGGAAATCTTATTATACTGTAAAAACGTCCAAATAATTGTATTAAAATTTTATTTAAATGTTATTAAAATTTTATTAAGATTTTATTAAAATTGTATTTCACATAGCAACCAGTGCATGTGTTTAGTAAAGAGATTTCCCAGTCCTATCATAGGCCTACAGCCAGGAAGTAATATAGTAATAGCTCACCAGCTTCCGCAAGAGACTCAAGACCCACCTGTTCAGAGTACACCTGGACTCATAACCCCCCTCCCCCTCCCCCTTCCCTCTCCTAACCCTAGCACTAACTTGCGTGTTTGTACTTCTTGGCATTATAAAAAGGACTTAGCATTGTTTAGCATATTGTATGTTCGTAGACTTTGGTAATGCACTCAGAATTGCACGTCTGCTCTTATCCCAGCTATAATGCAGGCAATATATTGCTGATATATTGCTGTCTCCTTCAACAAATGTACTCTTTGTAAGTCGCTTTGGATAAAAACCTCTGCCAAATGCCCTAAATGTAAATGTAAATGTAAATGTAATAGTTCCATCTGCTGGAATGTTAATGTGAGGGTGTGGATGGCAGTGGCGGGCGGGGCCGTCTGTCCACCCTGGGCCTCTGGGCCGTCTGTCCACCCTGGGCCTCTGGGCCGTCTGTCCACCCTGGGCCTCTGGGCCGTCTGTCCACCCTGGGCCTCTGGGCCGTCTGTCCACCCTGGGCCTCTGGGCCGTCTGTCCACCCTGGGCCTCTGGGCCGTCTGACCACCCTGGGCCTCTGGGCCGTCTGTCCACCCTGGGCCTCTGGGCCGTCTGACCACCCTGGGCCTCTGGGCCGTCTGACCACCCTGGGCCTCTGGGCCGTCTGACCACCCTGGGCCTCTGGGCCGTCTGTCCACCCTGGGCCTCTGGGCCGTCTGTCCACCCTGGGCCTCTGGGCCGTCTGACCACCCTGGGCCTCTGGGCCGTCTGACCACCCTGGGCCTCTGGGCCGTCTATTCACTCTGGGCCTCTGGGCCGTCTGTCCACCCTGGGCCTCTGGGCCGTCTGTCCACCCTGGGCCTCTGGGCCGTCTGTCCACCCTGGGCCTCTGGGCCGTCTGTCCACCCTGGGCCTCTGGGCCGTCTGACCACCCTGGGCCTCTGGGCCGTCTGTCCACCCTGGGCCTCTGGGCCGTCTGTCCACCCTGGGCCTCTGGGCCGTCTGTCCACCCTGGGCCTCTGGGCCGTCTGTCCACCCTGGGCCTCTGGGCCGTCTGTCCACCCTGGGCCTCTGGGCCGTCTGTCCACCCTGGGCCTCTGGGCCGTCTGTCCACCCTGGGCCTCTGGGCCGTCTGACCACCCTGGGCCTCTGGGCCGTCTGTCCACCCTGGGCCTCTGGGCCGTCTGTCCACCCTGGGCCTCTGGGCCGTCTGTCCACCCTGGGCCTCTGGGCCGTCTGTCCACCCTGGGCCTCTGGGCTGTCTGTCCTGGCAGACACTAGCTGCCTCTGGGTGAACGAGGGCATCACGATGGCATGCATTCTACAGAGCCTGGCCCTTTTCTTTACAGAGATGGGTCTCTGTGGGTCGGGCGGATCCCTGTCTGCAGAGCCCCCCCCTCTACCACTCGGCTTTGTCAGAACACAGTGTGTGTTTTAATATCTAAGGCCATGGATCTGTCACTCATCATCACCGCCCACCGAGCTGCGGACAGTTCATTCATTCAGAGAGAGAGAGAGGGGAGAGAGAGAGGTAGGGGGAGGTAGGGAGTGGGGGGATAGAGAGAGAGGTGGGTGGTGGATAGAGAGAAGGAGAGAGGAGAGGAGAGGGAGAGGAGGAGGAGAGGGAGAGGGGAGAGGGAGGGAGAGGAGAGGGAGAGAGAGGAGAGGGGAGGAGGAGGAGGGATAGGGAGGGGGGAGAGAGAGAGGGGGTGGTGGATAGAGAGAAGAGAGAGAGAGGAGAGGGGAGAGGGAGGGAGGGAGAGGGAGAGAGGGGGAGAGAAGGAAGGGGGAGAGAGGGAGAGAGAGAGAGGGAGAGAGAGAGAGAGAGAGAGAGAGAGGGGGAGAGAGAGGAGAGAGAGAGAGGGAGAGAGAGAGAGAGGGGAGAGGGAGAGAGAGAGGGGGAGAGAGGGAGAGGGGGGAGAGAGAGGGAGAGAGAGAGGAGAGAGAGAGAGGGAGAGTGAAGGGGAGAGAGAGAGAGGAGAAAGGAGAGTGAGAGATAGGGGAGAGAGAAAGAGAGAGAGAGAGAGAGATAGAGAGAGGGGAGAGAGAGGGAGAGATAGAGATAGAGGGAGAGAGAGGGAGAGAGAGATAGAGGGGGAGAGAGGGAGGAAGAGAAGAGGGAGAGAGGGGGAGAGAGAAGGGGGGGAGGGGGCAGGGAGAGAGAGAGAGGAGATGGGGGAGTGAGAGAAAGGGGAGAGAGAGAATGGGGAAGAGAGCGAAGGAGAGAGAAGTAGAGAGAGAGAGCTCTATTATGAGTGACAGGAGGAATCAAATGGGGGCACAGTGTGATGAGGCCTGGGAAGCAGATGGTATGATCCTCGCCGGCAGGGGGGAGGTCTCGGCGACGTGACGGACGATCCCCATTGGAGAACGCGGAGCGCCATTGGTGCACAGCTCTGCCAATCAAACGTCTCGTCTGGTCGTCAGAGGCGCATATGTTTCGTTTTTTTAATCCAAAATGAATGTACGTATGAATGCACGACTGGACTGGAGCGCAGAGAGGAAGTTAAAAGCAAAGGAAATCGAAACACGTGGGTCTTATTACAGTTTGAAACCTGAAGCAAGTTTCAAGATTCAAGACGTTTTAATTGTCTTGAATCTTGAATCTCGAAAGCCCCATGCTTCAGGTTTGGGTTTTTCCTTCTGGTTCTTCTGAAACGTGGCCCCTGCGAGGCCGGGCATGGATGTGGCGTACGTGCATGGAAGCGATTGTGGTGTAATCCGTGCGTTCCTGGACAGACTTGTGTTTACACCGCCTGAAGGGATCCAGGGATGCTTCTCTCTCTCCCTCCCTTCCGCTCTCTCTGTCTGTCTCTCTTCTATCTCCTCCCTCCCTCTCCTCTCTCTACCTCCCCTCCCTTTTTCTCTCTCTTCCTCTCTCTCCCCCCCCCCCCCTCTCTCTCTCTCTCTCTCTCTCTCTCTCTCTCTCTCTCTCTCTCTCTCTCTCTCTCCTCCTCTCTCTCCTCTCTCCTCTCCTTTCTCTCTCTCTCTCTCTCTTCTCTCCGCACTCCCTCTCTCTCCCCCCCCCATGTTATAGGTTATTCTGAATAACTGTCATCTGGGGCAGCTGCATTTCTTCGTTTCGTTTTGTCTCCAGTTTGTCTTCGACTGTCTCTCTTTATCGAGTTTGGAAACAGGAAAGGTTTTTGTGTGTGTGTGTGTGTGTGTGTGTGTGAGTGTGTGTTTTGCGCAACACAGAGCAGCTTTGTGTCATTCTGAGAGAGAGAGAGAGAGAGAGAGAGAGAGAGAGAGAGAGAGAGAGAGAGAGAGAGAGAGAGAGAGAGAGAGAGAGAGAGGTTGGGCTGGGATGGGGAGGTTGGGAATTGGGATGTCCCACAGAGGAGGACCCGGTAACCGATCCCGATACTGTAACAATCTATTGTTGCTGAACGGGCAAAATTGGAAGAAGTCTGCTCTGTTGGAGGAGCCCACTGGATCTCTCTCTCCCTCTATCTGTCTCTCTCTCTTGCTCTGTCTCATATTCCCTCTCCCTACCTCTCATTCCCCCCCTCTCTCTCTCTCTCTCTCTCTCTCTCTCTCTCTCTCTCTCTCTGTGGTCTCTCTCTCTCTCTCGCACACTCGTTTTTTCTCTTCTCCCCTCTCTCTCTCCTTGTTCCCTCCCTCTCTCACACACCCCTGTACCCCTCCTCTCTCTCTCTCTCTCTCCTCTCTCTCTCTCTCTCTCTCTCTCTCTCTCTCTCTCTCTCTCTCTCTCTCTCTCTCTCTCTCTAACTTCTAAGCACTGGCCAACTCTCTGACCGTAGGTGGAGCTGACTTTCCTGGAATTGTCAGGGCAGCTTTTCCTGTTGTGCTCGCAGCGCTCTCTCTCTCTCTCTCTCTCTCTCTCTCTCTCTCTCTCTCTGTGGTCTCTCTCTCTCAATCTCTGGGTTAATGACAGCTCTGTCGCGGGGGGATTACTGGGATATGAGGACCCCGGGCCATCTGGGTCGCCGCTCTGTTGTCATCCGCACCGCCGCCGCCGCCGCTGCCGCCGCCGCTCCCACCGCCGCTCCCACCACTTTGTTTATATATACTGAGCGTTCCCGCGGCGTGGTAGACACGCGGTTGCCGTGACTCGTGGTCAGAAGTTGTGCCTCCCCTTCTTACTACCTTCCTACCAACCTACCTACCGCCGACATGTCTCCGGAGTCCAGAGCGGGGCGAGATCCATCGGTGGGTAACGTAGACGACACGTAGGCGGCACGTAGAGAGAGAGAGAGACAGAGAGACAGAGAGAGAGAGAGAGAGAGAGAGGAGGGGAAGAAGGTGTGATGGGGGACAGCTGCCCCTGGTGTGTGTGTGTGTGTGTGTGAGTGTGTGTGTGTGTGTGTGTCAGGTGGTGATGCCTGCTGCTGCTGCTGCTGCTGCTGCTGCTGCTGCTGCTGCTGCTGCTGCCGTACAGGGTTCCAGACAGAGTGTGGGATTAACTTTCTTTGTCCTGTTCTTGGAGATTGTGTTTCTCCCTTTTTTATTAATTTGTGTTAAGGCTTCCAGGAACTGTTGCTTAAGCCTGCTTAGTTTGAACTTGAATGAGGTGTGACTGAGAGGAGGTGTCTGTGGTGCACATGTGTTAACATCGTTAACATAGACTGTGAATATTTCTATTACTGTCTGGAACATGAGCGCTGCAAGCTATGTGCACAGTGAGCACGCACGCACATGCACATGCATGAATGTATGTACATATATTATTATATTATTGTATTAATACTTGATTCACCGGAGGTGCTCTGCAATGATCAGGTTACTATGGAACAATACCAGGACCATATTATAGCGCACAGGGAATTTTCTGTCCTACTTGTCTCTCCAAACACATTTCAAAGTAGTGCCTTGGGTAATAATAAGAAGACAGCCGTGTTGTTGTGTGAGCGGCGATAACAACTTGCAGACACCTGAGCTGGGCCCAGCAGGCCTGCCGTGGAGGCTGAACAAAAGCACTGCAAGCCAAACAAAGACATGCATCATCGAGATGCATCATCATCATCACGCACACAGGGAGAGACCAGAGACAAGGGCCGCGATTGTCCCTTGTCTCGTACAGTGCGGGGGAGTTAGCCAAAAGAACAACGAAAAAAACAACCCTCCGCAGCCTGCAGCCTCTGTGGACCGAGTGTGAATCACGTAACAGCAGAACCCAGCCCAGCTCTGGCCCCGGCCTGAGTGTAGGTCATCGACGTGTCCTCCTCAAACAAACAAAACTAAAACCACATGCTTGTGTCCTATAAAGAGCGATCCTGGGAGGGTTTGCTTAATTGCCACCTCATAGTCATCATAGGTCTTCTTCACACGGTGTTAAGTGTTCAAGAGTTCATTGCGGGCCTCGCCAACGGTGCAGCTGGGGTCGTGGGAAAACAATAGCCTACTGTCCAGGACAGTGAAGACCCCCGACCGCTTGTTGGCAGGGTGGGGGGGGTGTGGTGAGGTGTGTGGGGGGTCTTCTCCTCCTCCGCGACTGACCTTGTCTCCTCATCTTCTGGCCCGGGGGGTGGGGGGGGGGGGGGGGGGGGTGATGATGCATGGAGACTGGAGCAGATAGCCTGGTGCTGGAATGACACTGAAATCACTCAGTGTGTGTGTGTGTGTGTGTGTGTTTGTGTGTGTGGAGTGGGGGGGTGGGGGGTGGGGGGGTTAATGTTCAAAGTAGCCCCCTGCAGAATTTAGTAGATTAATATTGTCAGAGCGTAATGTTAAGTTTTGGGGAAGTGGATTTGGATTTGTTTTTCTTTTCTTGCCCTATGGTTTTTTAATCTTCGTTGGGTTTTTACGGCTGGTTATCGTTGCCCAATATGTTTCTGTTTTTAATCTCCTGGTGAATAACTGTCGAAGCACCCAGAAGATAAATTACATTTTTAGTGAACGAGTGTGTTGGATAACCACACTTTCTTGCCACACAACCATGTGTGGTTGTTTATACTCAAGGGAAAGTGGAAAAATGATGATGAACTTTTGACAACCCTTGACGACCCTCTAAACGTCACACCTCATGTGTCACCGTTCACAGATAGCTGATCAGCTTCCCTGGATTTCGCTGTCATCTCCGCGTCGTTTGGCCTGAAGATGGAAACCCTGGAGTCGGAGCTGACCTGCCCAATCTGTCTGGAGCTGTTCGAGGACCCTCTACTTCTTCCCTGCGCCCACAGCCTGTGCTTCAACTGCGCCCACCGCATCCTGGTGTCCCACTGCCCGCCCAGCGAGCCCATCCACTCCATCACCGCCTTCCAGTGCCCCACTTGTCGCTATGCCATCACTCTCAACCAGCGGGGCCTGGAGGGACTGAAGCGCAACGTGACCCTGCAGAACATCATCGACCGCTACCAGAAGGCCTCGGTCAGCGGACCCAACTCCCCCAGCGAGACACGCCGACAGCACCAGTACCACCAGCAGCAGCAGCACCAGCAGCAGCTCGCCAGGATGAGTTGCGGGGGCGACGGCGACCACCGTGTCGTCCAGTGCCAGTTCTGCGAGCAGGAGCCGCCGCTGGACGCAGTCAAGACGTGCGTGACGTGCGAGGTGTCCTACTGCGACGAGTGCCTGAAGGCCACGCACCCCAACAAGAAGCCCTTCACCGGCCACCGCCTAGTCGAGCCCCTGGCCGATGCCCAGCACCTCCACCTGCAGCTCCAGGGGCTTCTGTGTCTGGAGCACGAGGGCGAGAAGGTGAACATGTACTGCGTGACGGACGAGCAGTTGATCTGCGCGCTGTGCAAGCTGGTTGGCCGCCACCGCGACCACCAGGTGGCGGCGCTGAGCGACCGCTTTGAGAAGCTCAAGGTAAGCTGTGTTTCGTTACTCGGTTGCTATTCACTCACAGAGAATACGTTGATGTTCATAATGGAATCCTGTCTTGGTTTATAATGTATGCGCGTCAAGTGTATTTCACTATCACATTGGAGAGCAGATAATGATTGTGTGCTCTCTGCGTGATTAATGTTTTAATGTCTTTTAATGGCTTCGTCATTTTCTATAATTTATATTTGGCTCTCGGTGTTGCAGAATTCTAATCAAATGCAAGGATTAGCCATGGACAATAGATTTCATTTAAAAGGTAATGAGGAGAATAATAAATGGTTAAATGTAAATGATTTGCATTTAGATCGACAAAATTGCTGCACATTCACCCATTCATACACCGATGGAGGTGTTAGCCATGCAACCATCCAGTTAGCGTTAGGTGTCTTGCTCAGGGAAACATCGCCACTTCGCTCAGGGGAAGCCGGTGATCAAACCAGCAACCTTCTGCTTGCCAGACAACCACTGCACCTCCTGAGCCCTTGCCGCCCTATATAATAGATTAATAGAATAACGTGTTAATTATCATTTACACTGGCGGTGCTCCTGCTATTGCACAAATAACCCGGAGATTAGAAGAAAGCCTGTTAAATCAGGATTAAGTGACTTCCAGTGCATTAAAAACCGGCCCAATAAAAACATAGACCTAGGAGTCGTCAGGTTAAACACAAAAAACCACAAAAATGCGCTCAGTGTCGTTCGCAGGAACATATAAAAAGAAAGGTGATCGTGCATTCTCTCCACATTAGCAGTGTGAGTGTTGGAAGTGAGGGTTCGGTGTGTGTGTGTGTGTGTGTGTGTGTGTGTGTGTGTGTGTGTGCGGCCTCATGCAGTGTGCTGCCAACACACGCCATTCAGCTCAATCATTCGCTCCAGAAAACTCTCACAGGACTATTTAATGGTCTGTTACGCGCGAGGCGGCCATGCGGTGTGCCTGTATTGTCTCAACCGTTCACGTGGAAATATGCCTTCGCCTTCGCAGCTTTAACAGATTTAGCCCCACGCGAGCGTAGCCGAGTCTGTAGGAATTCTTTAAAAGATTGTGTACTTTTCTGTTTCGTTTAGGAGTAGAAACCTCTCACTGAGTGCGACAGAGTGAACTGCGCGGGGCACCCACCACTGCACTCCACCACGCATTCTCAAGTGTATTAAAAAAACCCACAAAAAAAACCCCACGCGCGTCACATGAAGCGCTAAGTGCATGCACTCCAAAATCCTATCTGCATATCATATGAGTAGGCCTTCATCTCACAACGAGTGTCTGATCGTGACAGAGCCCCCCTCCCCCGACACAATCATCTCACAAATAGCGGCAAATTCCTGTTCCGAGCCCCGAGCTAACTAGCTATCTAGCGAGCCACGCTAAAGGGCTTTTCCCTCTCCAGGGCTGGGTCAGAGCTCGGTGCTAACGTTGGCCACTGCTACCGCTAATCCTAGCTCGCAGATGATATAGGTCAGGTCACAGCGGTCATGCATCCCCCTTAACCCCTGTCCGCTGGTTCGATGGTGTTGCTGTTGTTGTTGTTGTTGTTGTTGATGTTGTTGGTGGTGGTGGTGGTGGTGTTGTTGTTGGTGGTGGTGTTGTTGTTGTTGTTGTTGTTGTTGGTGGTGGTGGTGGTGGTGGTGGTGTTGTTGTTGGTGGTGTTGTTGGTGTTGGTATTGTTGTTGTTGTTGTTGTTGTTGTTGTTGTTGTCGTGTCCAGAGACCTCCTGGCGTTATCTCATTATGTTGCCAATACAAATCATTGGCGGGATCAGAATATCCACAATATTATATATACAGTATTTACAGCAAAAAGAGCAGCAGAAATGAGAAATCGTAAAAAAATAGGCATATAAACACTGAGGCATATAAACACAAAGGCCTGTGACAATGAGGCAATATAAAGAACAAAAAAATATGAAAAAAGTACAGTTAAAAAAAGTACTATCATGCCTTTAAGCATGTGCCGGCTGCTAATGTCGTCGTTTATCACATATGGGGGAAGGAGAGAGACGCCATTGTTGTTAATTTGTGCCAGGTTGGGATAATGCACATCTTTCTTGCACATTGTTTATGCATTCTGTCACCATGGCGACAGTTTGACAGCTGTGACCTCTTTCAAACAAACGAGTCTGGCCTTTGTTTCCTCCCCTCGTATTTATCTCTGGTGATGTGTGTGTGTGTGTGTGTGTGTGTGTGTGTGTGTGTGTGTGTGTGTGTGTTTGTGTGTTTGACCCTAGTCATCAAGTAATCTAGTTTAATGACATAGTAAAACATGTAATCATGTGCTAAAGTGTTTTCACTCATTAGTGATATTGTTTGGGAGTGTGTGTTTGGGTTATGTGTGTGTGTGTGTGTGTAGATAAATGTGAAATGATGTTTTGCTGTATCAAGAATAATAAAATATCCAAAAGGTATCCAAAAAAATATATATATCTATTTTATATCGTGACATATAAAAAACAAACACATAAAAATGTGAATAATTGTATTCCTTGATTCTCGAATTATGAGCGAATAAAAAAATGTCAAAGTCAAAATAAACAAGAAGGATTTTAATGCAAATGTTCTGCCCTGAGTTCCACGCCTGACCCGGCAGACACACACTGCAGCATCCGATCAATTATTCAAATGGGGGTCAGAAAAGACTAAACCAGTAAATACCGCTCTGCACCATCCACAGCCAAACTCAAATAGCCCCTTCCTGCCTCCCGCCATAAATAAATAATTCTCATAAAAGCATGAAGCGGAAAAGTTCAGTGCCGTTTGCTCGGCACACAGATGATGGACTCCCGTGCAAACCACAGCGGGGGGTTGCGATGTGTCTATCAACTCTCCCACACTATTTGCAGAACTGATTTCAAAGACATGCCATTTTGGAGCCGGAGAAAAAAAATTGGATCCCGCAAAAATATTTGCTGTGGAAACATTTGTTTTGTATCGGGGGCGGAGGGGGTGGGGGTGGACTTTTAGCGCCGCTCTAACTTAATATATTTTCCCCGCCTCCTGCATATTCTTTATTCTTTATTTTCAGGGGCGGCAGATAAATATTTGCGGGAGTGTAATGTGCAGACTAGGGAACGTAGACATGTGAGGCGTGGTTCATTTGAATACAAATGCGCTCTCAAAAACCGAAGCCTTTCGAAGGGAGCTATTGGTGGATGATAAACACACACAGCCAATGTTTATTTGCCCAAATCACTGACAGATGCCGGAGTGTATTTCACTATAAGCAGCTCATGAGCTCCGTATGGTGCCGTGTTTGGCTCACCAGGTGGGA
>PIJE02000014.1:88540-105779 GCA_002895965.2 Coryphaenoides rupestris
GGTCGGATGACAGATCCAAGACCGCGAGGGAGAAGAAGCAGAACGTATTATTGCTGTTCCGCTGAATGCAAATGCGGGCAGGCCTGGATGGGAGATCCTATAATCCGACTGTGTGCAGCTGATTTTGCTGATTCGCTCGGTCGGTGGACTGTGAGGTGGTGAAATGAAATGATTCACATTCTGTGCCTGTATGTGTGTGTCTGCCTTTTGTTGTGTGGTGTTTCCATGATAGCACGCCCTGGACTCCAATCTCAGCCATCTGATCAAGAGGACTAATGAGTTGGAAACTCTAATGGGCAAACTGATCCAGACCTGTCAGCATGTGGAGGTAACGAATGAAACCAAACCAAACTAACGGCCTGGCCTGGCCCGGCTTGGCTCCATCTCCTCTTTCCTATCGTCTCTTCTTGGACGCGAGCGTATTAGTCTTTCACGGGCTGCTAGACATTAAAGACATTCCTCTCCATGAGATTGTCATCGCTGTAGAATGCTGAACGCTGAATGTTGAATGTTGAATGCACTGGCTGAGGGATGGTATCCTGCCAATGCCTGGTATTTTGACTTTCATCGAGTTCTGTTCACTTTAATCATTTTAAAATACTTGTATAGAACTTTCCTCAAACGTCTTCTCACATTACTCAAAAAAATGTCCTCACGCAGCCGGGGAAGATTATAAGCAAATAGTTTCTTGAAGGAGTTAGAGAGTTAGAGTTAGAACGCCACGTTGATAAAATGCCTCGCTCGTGTCATTGAACATGAACGTCCATATTAATTAGAAAGCTAGCTAATAATTAATTAAAATGGAAAGTCGATATGAGAAATCTCTTTGGGAAGTCTGTGCAATCTGTCTGAGTAGACAGATTGCCACCCCCTCCCTCCACCCCCCCCACCAGCGTGTCAATCACTTAGGGGTCAAGTGTCCGACTCAAGGACACACGTCTGGGGGGGGGGGGGATGTTGGGGGGGGGTGAATACAAATCAAATTGCGAGCGACTAAACAGACTCACCTCCATGATCACCCGAGGCTGGCCTGCCACGTATCGGAAAACATAATTAAACTGTGAGAAGAAAGAAAAAAAATCTTTTTCGCTCTGCTCCCCAGGGGGAACGTTAGATCGCTGGGTTTATGGTAATGTTATGACATTATGTTGTTCCATGACAATGGAATATGCGCCGGTGCCATCTGCCATCCGACGACGAAGTGCGCCGTCCCGTCTGCTACAACTGTCTCAACACACGACCGCGAGTGTTGTTTGTTGTTTATAGCTGACCTCTGACCTCTGACCCCCTCTGTCCCCCGTGTTCACCGTCAGTTGAACGCGTCGCGGCAGGAGCACAAGCTGATGGAGGAATGCGACACCTTGATCGACCTCATCCAGCAGCGGAGACAGATCATCGCCACCAAGATAAAGGAGGGAAAGGTATTTGCTCGTAGTCTACCTGCTCTATATCTATACAGCTTTGAGTATCTTAAATACATTTGGCGTGTGGATCTCAGATGCTATCCCTGTGTGCCTTTTGTGGTGTGTGATGCGTTTCAGCGCCGAAGAATGAATATCAGCGTGCGTTTTCTCCAGCATTTCGGTGTCCTTCGTCATTCCAATTTAATTCCCGCCTGAATGTTTTGTGCTGCGACGTGACTTGGCGGTGAATGAGCACGGCTGCGACTGAGTCTGACCTCCACCGGCGCGCAATCCTTCATCCGAACAATGTCATAACCGAGCGCAGGGGAGGGGGAGGACAACATCCAGCCGAGCCATCTGATCCGTCCGATCCACTGCAGAACTTCAGCCGTCGAACGAGTTCAGAAACGTTACAGAAACGAGTGCCGAAGGCGAGTCTTCGGTAACTCGGCGTTGGGTGCCATTGGCTATGATTATTGATGACATTCTAAACACTAAATAACGCTTGAATCCAGTCAGTGAAGAAAATAAAATGCTGTCTGCAGATTAAAGTTGACAATGAAAATAATTTCTGCTGTGCGGCCTCTCTCTCCCAACATTACCGGGTTTGTTTTGTGCTGAAACACGCGTCAGGCACGTTGTTTTGGTATTTGTCTGTGACGACGGCGGCGACAACACGAATAATGTCAATGGATCGCTTCAAAACACTGTTGAAAACTCACACAGCTAATTGCTTTTTTTTCTCTTTCCCCCTCTCCTTCCTCTCTGGGTAACAATAACACAGCCCACTTGGCACGGGAAATGGGTTTTTCCTCCGACGAATCGTTTCCCTCTCTCTGTACGCCTCTCAGTGTGCGCCGTAATGGAGACCCCGAGGCCCAAGGCCCAAGCCCTGTTATGGAGGCCCGATGCCCAAGGCCCGAGGCCCAAGCCCCGTTATGGAGGCCTGAGGCCCGAGGCCCAAGCCCTATTATGGAGGCCCGAGGCTGAGGCCAAGGCATGCTGGTGAAGTCTGTTGAGTGGCAGAAGCGAGGTCGACCCCTACTTCCTGTCATTTCCCCTTCACTCCCTCTCTGTACTTCCCCTCTCTCTCTAACTCTCTCTCTCTCCTGCATATCTCTCTCTCTCTCTCTCCTCTCTCTCTCTCTCTCTCTCTCTCTCTCTCTCTGTCTCTCTCTCTCTCGCTCTCTCTCTCTCTCTCTCTCTCTCTCTCCTCTCTCGCTCCCTCTCTCCCTACTTCCTCTCTCTCTCGTTTGTATTTCACCCTCTCTCTCTCTCCCTCTCTCGAATTCCTCTCTATGCCTCTCTCTCTCATCCTCTCTTTCACCCTCACCGCCTCTCTCTCTCTCTCTCTCTCTCTCTCTCTCTCTCTCTCTCTCTCTCTCTCTCTCTCTCTCTCATCCCCTAACCCTCGCTTCCTCACTCTCCCTCTCTCTCTCCCCCTTACCTCTCTCTCTCCCCTTCCTCCCTCCCTCCCTCTCCTTCCCCCTCTCCATCTCTCTCTCCCTCCCTCCTGCTCCTGCCCTCTCCCTCCCTCCCTAGCTCTCTCTCTCAGGAGGCCAGAGCGCTTCCTTCCTCGCCCCGTGCCTCTTGTCAGCTTCTAGACATAGTGTGCATTTTTTGCTAAAAGGGGGCCAATGGTGGCAGGCTCTCTCTCCCGCTCTCGCTCTCTCTCTCTCTCCACCCTCCTCCTCCTCCTCCTCCCTCCTCCCTCCCCTGCTCTCTCCCTGAGGGGAGGGGATAAGTGCTTCTTGTTAACACGGTAATGTAAAGGGCAGACCCCTGGTTTAGGGCTCCCGTCCGTGCTGTTTAGTGCACTCAAATAATAGTGATGATGATAAGGGGGTAACTAATGGCACAGCGGTGGTGATGGATTGCAAGTTCAGAAGAAATACGTTAAAGAAAACATTTTAAAAAACTTTCTTTCTTTTTTTATGTATGCATCTGTCGGTTTTTGTGTCTGTCGGCCTGTTGTGTCTGCCTGTCTGTGTGTCTGTCTGTCTGCCTGTCTATCTTTCTGTATGTCTGTCCGTCTGTCTGTGTGTCTGTCCCTCTGTCTGTGTGCCTGCCTGTCTGTCTGTCTGTCTGTCTGTCTGCCTGTCTGTCTGCCTGTCTGCCTCTATGTCCGTCTGTCTGTGTGTCTGTCTGTCTGCCTGTCTATCTTTCTGTGTGTCTGTCTGTCTGTCTGTTTGTCTGTCCCTCTGTCTGTGTGCCTGCCTGCCTGTCTGTCTGTCTGTCTGTCTGCCTGTCTGTCCGTCTGTCTGTGTGTCTGTCTGTGTGTCTAACTGTCTGTCTGTCGGCCTGTCCCCCTATCTGTGTGCCTGCCTGTCTGTCTGTCTGTCTGTCTGTCTGCCTGCTGGCCTGTCTGTCTGCCTGTCTGTCTGTCTGTCTGCCTGTCTGTCTGTGTGCCTCCAGGCTGTGCGCATGAGGAAGCTGGGACAGCAGATCTCGAGCTGCAAGCAGTGCATCGAGAGGTCTTCCTCGCTCATCACTCAGGCTGACCACACTCTGAAGGAGTCGGACCACGCACGCTTCCTGCAAACTGCCAAGAACATCTGTGAACGGTACAAAGGGGGAAACCATTTTTTTAAATTGTATAATACATTAATGGAACAAACTGGCATCTCGTGAAACACACCATCCACCCCCCCCCCTCCCCCTCTCTCTCTCTCCATCTCCATTCTGCTTCACAGAGTGTCCATGGCAACCACCTCCTCTCAAATCCTGATTCCAGAAATCAACCTGAATGACACCTTTGATACGTTCGCCTTGGATTTCACCAGGGAGAAGAAGATGCTGGAGAGCCTGGACTATCTCACGGGTGAGCGAGAGGCCTTCAAGATTAAAAAAAAAAGAACTAAACGCAGGCGATCAAACTCGATTACATCCGTGGCACGTCGGCAGCACGTTTCCAAGATCGTGCGAATGTGCTTGAACCCGCGGTGGTTCAGAAAATGGCAAGACGAAGTGGTTTCTTTTTTTGGCAGCTGAACAGACTCTCTGACATTTCATGCGCTCGCATCACATAGCAGGCGCGGGAGAGGGTAGTGGTTTGGGTGATGACACCGACTGTATTTGAAGGATTGTGGGTTTGAAGCCCAATAATTGCGGTCTACCTGCAGGCGTCCTTGAGCCTAGAAGCCCTACCTGATCTTGAAACGAACTGATTGCATGGCCTCTGGTGTTGCATTTTTTCTTTAACTGCTCACCGAACCAAACAACTTTACCCTCAACACTCCACTTCCTTGGGTCCTCAGCAATAAAGGGATGAGCGGTTATTGCGAAACTATTATTATTAATCCCGAGGGAAATTATTGTGCCAGAAGTTGCTCAAAAATACCAACAATAGAATAGAAGAATAGAATAGAATAATACATGTAAAGTGTATGAGCCCAATAGAATAACAATAAAAGTAAGATATTTAGTAAAAGAAAATAAGTTGCCATTGGTATTGACATGATATTGAGAATATTGCACATGATGTTGATACATACATACATATATACATACAGTATATACAGAGGCTGCTTCCACTATAGTTGGATGTTTTGAAGAAATACACTGTAAATGCAAGTTGCTTTGGCTAAAGATAAGAACTTTATTAATCCCGAGGGAAATTCTTGTGTCCGAGATTGCTCAAAAATAACATAAGAATGAAAACAAATGGTATTGAAAAGTAATATTGCACATATTGAGAATATTGCACATGATGTTGAAAAGTAATATTGCACATCAAAGCATATAGCCTCTGCTTTTAGACTAAACACTTCCAGGATTTAGAATGACTGACCTTTTCTTTCTGTTTCTGCGGCTGGTTTCCGGGCTGCCAGCACCGAGCCCGCCCGCCATCCGGGAGGAGCTGTGCACGGCGTCCTACGACACCATCACCGTACACTGGACCTCCGACGACGAGTTCTCTGTGGTCTCCTACGAACTGCAGTACGCCATCTTCACCAGCATGGCTAACGTCATCAGTAAGTGACCAATTACATAACAACTCAATGCCATGTCAAGTGGCTTGACATGGCAGGTTTGTGGTTGAAGGTCTGGCTTATTGCAAATGGTGCAGGTAAAGTGAAATAACATGGCAGAGCAGATGGTACATGCTAGCATGCTAGTGTGTGTGTGCTGGTGGCTGACTTAACCTGTGGTGCACAGATTAACCAATGTACCAGAGGTCTGTAGCCCCACCCACCCCAGACTAACTGGGCCAGCTGAGGCCAAATAAGTCAGCCAGACACCAAACACACACACTCACATGCATATATAATATGTTTATAAAATAAGATAAAACTTTATTAATCCCGAAGGAAATTGTTGTGCCACAGGTTGCTCAAAAATGACAACATTATAAGAATAAAGTGTATATGTGTATAAGTGTATACGCCTAATAGAATAACAATAGTTAAGAAACATTTAGTAAAAAAATAGGTTAACTCTAATAGAAAAGTTAGCAATGGATCTTTTGTTGGGAATGGATCTGTTAATGTATCTGAATACACGCCTGAAAAAATAAATTCGGACAAAAAAACCCCACAGAAACTCATCCGAGTCCCACTTTGTAGGCTCGCTGGTGGTGTTCTTCATCACACATCTTCTCCGTTTCTCCCGGGGTTCCAGGTTTGTGTAACTCGCTGGACAGCTGGATGATCGTGCCCAACATCAAGCAGAACCACTACACCGTGCACGGCCTGCAGTGCGGCACCCGTTACATGTTCATCGTGAAGGCCATCAACCAGGCAGGCAGCCGCAGCAGTGAACCTGGCAAGCTGAAGACCAACAGTGAGTTCTGATCTCTGTGGTGGGACTGTGGTGCATAAGACCACATGCAGGCGCGGGTGGGCCCGGGCCTTTCTACAGTGCGTGATATGATACTGTGGTATGAAGGGGGGCGTGGTTTAGTGTCGGCAGGTGAAACAAGGCGGGGCAGAGCGGCGAATTCCTGAGATTGACGCAGCTGTCGGGGATGACCTTGATTAGGAATGTGTATATATGTGACATGTGTTTGCTCTCCCCACGGTCCAATGCAGCAATGTCTCTTTGTTACGCCCGTACCCGAAAACAGAAGCCAGTGTGACACCAAACAGAGAAGACGGACTCAGACAAACGTATAAGGTCCCAAGGTTTTTTATTATATACTCAGGGAATGTAATTAGTAGGGAGAATATGGCACCTATATATAATATCTATAATAAATAATATATATATATATCTAAGAAAATAACTAACTATGCCTATATCTATTCTTACATATAATATATCTATATATATAAATATCTACGTAATGACTATATATATATATATATATATATCTATATATATATATATCTATACAAGAAAGTAAATATCCAACACTAATATAACAGCCAAAATACTTATCTAGGGGCTTAGGGAGAGTCAGGGCAGTCCGGTGGTCAGGGGGTTCTGTGGGGGTCCGTCCGCGGGGAAAGGGGTATTCCGGTAGGGTAGCGTGGAGAGGGTCCGAGGAGGGTTGGGGTCCGTAGAGGGACGAGGGATACACTGGAGCGAGGAGCGGGTCCGAGGAGGGTAGGGGTCCGTAGAAGGACGAGGGAGACACGGGAGCGAGGAGCGAGGAGGACTCAGGATCGACGGGGTATCACGGAGACGAGGAAGACGTGGGATCGAGGAAGGAGAACACCAGGGAGCTAGTTTTTTTTTATTTTTTTTATTATCAAAAATCATCTGTTATTTACATTTTGTACAATTTGTATATTCATTAATAACATTTCCCCGTGATTCATTTGTAACTCTTATGTGACATCATCATATCCATGCATCAGGGCCGCCAGAAGGCCCCTGTCTACTCCTCGGCCCCCAGACGCCCCCTCCCTCAATCACCAAATCACCAAAACCGGCCAGACCGCCTACGGGCTCTCTACCACACCACCAGCCCGCCGACCCCTGCCAAACCATAGAAATCATACATACCAAAAAAACGTCACCCGACAACCTCTATAAAGAAATAAAACAAACCGGTTAGGCTGCTTGCATGCTCTCTACCACACCACCAGCCCACAAGCCCCCACCACCAGGGAGCTAGTGACGAGGGGGTAGTACGTTCTAGCAACGCTGCATTGTTCAGGAAGGACTTAAGTAGCCGCTGTGTCATGATTAGGATTCGCTGCACCTGGTGCCCCCCGTAATCGCCTCCACAGGGCGTGTCTCGCACGGGCTGGGATCTCGAGCCGCCGGTGATGACGTGGTACGCTCTGGGGAGGAGCGCACCACAACACTCTCGCCACAATGCCACGTTTTGTTGGCTTAGTTCGGGGTTCTTGACCGGGAGGGAGACACGGTTGTCATGGTGATGCGAAAACAGCTTTCAATAGCCCAACAAAACAGACAGCCGATTGGTATATTCCAAAGTAAACAGTAATAATTATTTGTTGTTCAGTCGGTGTCTTTAGGGTTACGGAGTCGGCCTCGTGCGGGGTCCTGGCACTCCGGCCGTCCCCAGACTCCAAATGTGGGGAGAGCAAACACATGTCACATATATGTACACATTCCTAATCAAGCTCATCCCCGGCAGCTGCGTCAATCTCAAGATTCACCGCTCCGCCCCCCCCCCCCCCCCCCCCTGTTTCACCTGTCGACGCTAAACCACGCCCCCTTCATAGTACAGATTTCTTAATCCACAACTCTGGGGACACTGGCTTGGCCACCCATGCACACACAATCAGCCCACAACCTTCACAGAGACATGTGTAATACATCACTGTAGCAACAACGCCCCTAGCCGTCCCTTTTCCAGCCCACCCCCAAACCCCCAACCACCCAGGACTCAGGTGGATGTTAATTAAACCGGATTATTTGTGGTTGAATGTACACAGAGCAGGTGGTAACTGCTAGCATGCTAGCGTTCTCTGTGCATGTGTGCCTGTGTGTGTGTGTGTGGTTATGGCTGAGTTAACCTGTGCACACTGATTAGCCAATGCATCACAGGTGTGCAGCCACACCCAGTAGCCCCAGACTCATAACTAGCTTGGATACACAAACAACAGGAGGAACTCTGAGGCTAATGGATGACAATGATAAAGTGCTTCCCATTTCCTGCAGCTGGTTTCAATTGAAACGTCGGAACATTCACCACTCAGACAATGTCTACATAATTTGACATAAACACGTCTTCCAAAAAGTTTCCATTCCAATTTCTGTTCTTTTCCTTGCAAAAATGTGTTTCAATAATTTGTTTCTTGTGACGGCCAAGGACATGGAAACAGCCAACTCCACCAAAACTAAATTCATGGCTGTCAACAATAGAACAAATTTTGGACGTGGAAAAATGTAATTTAGTATTCGAGATCACATGAAAAAATGTAAAAGATTGCGAAATGTGCAATGCGGTGCAATGCAAAATGCGGGAATTTTCATTTTTTATACATTTCCGTGTGATTTTCTCGGAAGAAATTTCTTGGTGCTTGGTGTGAAACGACTTTTACCCTGAAGATAGACTCAGGAAAATAACAAGTTATCACAATCTAGCCCAAGATTTCCCCTTTTCTCCTGTTATTTCTTGTTAGTTTTTTGTTTGTCTATTTATTTTGCTTTGTTTGGCTATTTTTACAATTAATTTAATTTGTATGAAAGTATAAAAATGTGCAATGGACCGAATCGAATTGTGCAATTGTCTCGAAGATGACGAGGAAGGAAAATTGCAATAAAGTGGGGGAAAAAATGTGTTTTTCTCACCACAGGCCAGCCGTTCAAGTTGGACCCCAAGTCAGCCCACCGGAAGCTGAAGGTGTCCCACGACAACCTGACGGTGGAGCGGGAAGAGAGCTCGTCCAAGAAGAGCCACGGCCAGGACCGCTTCACCAGCCAGGGGAACTACGGCGTCACGGGCAACGTCTACATCGACAGCGGCCGCCACTACTGGGAGGCGCTGATTGGCGGCAGCTCATGGTGAGAGGATGCACCACAGGGCCCTGATCCCCAATCGATTGCATGTGCTGAGTGACGGTTCGCAAGAGGTCGATTGAAAACTGTAGTCTCACTTTGTCTGTGTCACTCTCTTTCTCTCTCCCTTTTGCCGTCTCTCCCTTTCTCTCACACGTGGTCTGTCTCTCCCTCTCTCTCTCTTTCCCTGCATCTTTCTCTAACTCCCCCTATCTCTGTCTCTCTCCCCCTCCTCTCTCTCACCCTCTCTCCCTCTCTTCTCTCCCTCTCTCTCTCCCCCTCTCTCTCTCCCCCTCTTCCCTCTCCCCCTTTCTTCCTTTCCCTCTCTCCTCCCCTCACTCTCCCCCTCCCCCTCTGTCTTTCTCCCCTCTCTCCCTCTCTCTCTCTCCGCCTCAGGTTTGCGGTGGGCGTGGCGTACAGGTCGGCGCCCAAGCACGAGTGGGTGGGCCGGAACGCGGCGTCCTGGGTGATGTCGCGCTGCGGCGCCACCTGGGTGGCGCGACACGATGGCCGGGAGCAGCCGGTGGAGCCCTCGCCGCACCTGCGGCGCGTCGGCGTGCTTCTGGACTACGATGGCGGTGCGCTCTCCTTCTATGACGCGGTGGCGGCACAGCACCTGCACACGTTCGACGTGGACTTTGCGCAGCCCGTGTGCCCCGTGTTCAACGTGTGGAACCGCTGCCTGACTGTGCTGTCGGGGCTGCCCATCCCCGACAACCTGGAGCTGGGGGGCAGCGGCGGTGGGTGCCGCGACTGAACGCCCCCGCGAACCGAGCGAGCGCCGCGGCTGACTAACTGACCCCCCCACCCTCCCCAACCCCCTGGAGGGCTCCGCTTGCGTCACCGTCAGCAACACCAGGTCCCTCACCATTAATTTGTTCGTTATTTCTTCTTTTGTACATTGACATCAATCAGTGCACAAAGAAGAATGATTTTTGAGAGTCACCTTTTATGAGTGGAAGTGGCGAGTGCGTGAGTCGAGTCGGTGCTGGCATTCGCCAATCGAGGCTTGAAGCTTCTTTTTTTTATGTGCGCTTGCTTGGACGGACAGAGTCGTCCACGGATGACGCACCACATCCGGTGGCCCACGGCGTGTGCAGAGCACCTTCCCGTTGATGATTATCACGCCAGCGTTTGTCACCAGCGAATGAAAAGCTTGACTCATACAGCGGGAGCTGAGAAGTAGCCCGCCGAGTCTGCTGCCGATGTGTGCGTGGGTGCGGCTTGGTGTGCAATGCATTGTACGGCAATCTATTGTCACAGTTTTTTGAAGCCCATGTACGACATTTAAAGGGGACATATTATGCCCACACCAGGTGGGAGTGGGATTAGTCATTGCAAGCCGTTTCACAATTGCCATGTGACTACGTCTAGTGACATCACAAGTGGGAATGTCCACCTAGACGTATGATGACTAGATCAGTCTACGCAGTGGACTGTACCGATCGGTAAACTGATCTAGTCAGTAATAGGCCCCCTTTAAGAGAAGCAATAATTAAACGGTTGCACAAGCAAGAGACAAGAGAAACATGTTCGTTTAGTTTTTTCTGCCAATATTGCCAAAAGCAATATGTTGTTGTTGTTGTTGTTGTTGTTGTTGTTGTTGTTGTTGTTGCTGGAGATGGTTGATCTTTTTGAAGGCCTCTGAGAGGATATCTTTTGAAACACAGTTGGTTTTCTATTTTGCACAGCATGAAATTATACCTGCTGGACTGTTTGGAGGAAATTTAGAGATGACAAGATGTCGGTTAATATTTTTTACATTTGTATCGAATTGAATTATTTTTACACCTGCCCAAGATGGTTTATTGTGTGCACATGTTTCTGGATGTCTCAGTTTTCTTGGGCTGCCAAGCAAATGTCTGCAGGGGAACAGAAGCGGCAAGTCAGAAGATGTCCCAAACTTTATGTCTCTCGGTGAAGGTTCAACGATCCCTTGTTTGATAGTCTTGTGGCATACCTGTGTGAAAGAGCGCTATTTAGACTCTTGTAGACTTTAGAAAGGTTTTTTAATGCACTTTCAGCAAACCCAGCTTCCCCATGCTAACGCCTAGCTATACCCTGCGACGCTATCGTTTCATTGCTGTCTTGTAAATGTTTAAAAAAAACTTTTCACAGAAATGCAAAGTTGGACCCTTTTATGTTTGTGGAGATTGTCAATTATTTATTAATTGAAAAATGCAATTGTAATTGTAAATACGAGGCAACAAATCGCAAACCTAAACACAGGCAAAAACAAAAAAAACCTACACTACGTAAATATGAACCATTTGTTCCTCGGCACGCACAGATGTTGGCCTGAGTCAAATTTTAGAAATCTGGGAGTCCTTGTCAAATTAACACTGCTCCACAATTTTTGCACAATAGCTTTTTCTGTGATCTAATAAAAACGAATGTTCTCATTTTACCCTCTGTATGTCTTATTTCCTCTCTCCACCACCATGAAGCAGGACACCCAAAGGAGGACCTCAGATCAAGATTCAAGATTCAAGATACCTTTATTACGATATGTAACAAGTACAATGGAATGCTTACACACTCCTGCAGTATTCTTCTAAACATTAATTCTAAAACAACTCTAAACAATTAGTAAGAGTACTTAATAAGTACAGTCAAAAGTATTCTAAACAGTATTCTTCTATAAATTCTACACCTCTGAACAACTATGAACAATGAATAATATAGTACCGAATAAGTACAGTAAAAAAAAGTAGTAAAAGTGTTCGCGTGCAGTACAGTTATATTCTTATACTCGCATAAAATAGTAATTAGTAACTAGTAGATAGTAGCAGCAACATGTGATGATAAAGCATAATAATAAATGATAAGTGACCAGCAGTGCAGTGCAGTACAGTGAGAATGCCTGCATCCTATGTAGCCGAGTTCCTAGTGCAATTGAAAGTCTACCCCTGTAAGTCGAGTGTTGAAATGGAGACACTTGTGCAAACGTGTAAATATGACACGATCGGCTGTGACATGTGGCTTTTGTTCCGCTGCAGGGTAGCGCAGCCCGAGAAGAATGCGAGGGCTTGCAGATGAGAGGCAGCGAGAATAGGCCCTGAACTCTGGGTGACCCCTGCACCAGACACCCAGGGGACATGGATGCAGAGAGACTTCCAGTGCACGAACAGTACACTAATGCCATGTCTTATGGACTCCTAGCTGTGGTCGATTTCTATTGCAAATATGTTCACACAAACAGTGGATATCAAGTCTAAATTAATATTCAGTGTTTTACACAATATTCAGGGTCGGGGGCCTTTCCTCCTATTATTTTTCATGAAAGCGTGATTAATGGTTTCTGTTGGCAAGGGCTAAATATAACCTGACCATGAAAAGCTATTCCATTATTATGTGGTAAAATATCAGTTTTAGTTAATTAAATTCTATTAAGTCATAACATGGTATCAGCACCAGGAAGTAGATCATGAAACGTTTGGTTAATAAAGTGTGCCTTGGGATATGAGAAAATGAAAAGGAACATTTAATAAAATTCAAATCCAATTAGTTCATATTCGCTACTATTCCAACACGGCAAAAAATTTAATTGTTACTTTTTTTCTTCTCTAAAATACATATTTCATTACACTAATACAAATAAAAGTGAGAAAAAAATTCTTCTTCTTCTTAGATGATGAATAATAGAGCCAACTGGATAGAAAAACAATACATTAACCAATAGAGTTTCAGCTGTGTGTTGTATGTGTGTGTCCCTCCAGTCCTACCTATTTTCTTTCTTTGGTGTCAGCAAACAGTTAAATTAACAAACATATTGGATGTGCCAACAATTGGCTGACTTACTGCATTCCTATGCAAGTCTCATGCCAACCATAAGCAAACCTTTATAAACCTGACCAATCATGTTCAGCCTCGTTCTGCTGAAGAAGTGGCCTAAACTGCAAGTTCATGATGACATACATGTTTTAACTGTTTTAACATGATCAAAAAAGGTCCCATTGTATGTATTAAATATGTATTAAATATGTATTACGGTAATGGGAATGTAGGCCTTTGTCCCAGAGCACCCCCTGCTGGTACTGTACAGCATGTGTTACAGTGACACCTTGACAATAAGCCAATCCCCACCTAACTGCTAATTAATTACATTTACATTTACATTTAGGGCATTTGGCAGATGCTTTTATCCAAAGTGACTTACAAAGAGTACATTTGTTGAAGGAGACAGCAATATATCACTGTGGTACCTGAAGATAAGAATAGAGATGTTTTCGAGCATTCCTGTTTACGAGACGAATAGAACGAGTTTCCTAATTGCCCAGTTGCCTGCATAAGTAGCTGGGCAGGCGTGCTATTCTAAGCATGCTACAACATCTGAGAACGAACAACAATGCTAAGTGCCATTAATACATGTCAAGACGTACAAACATGCAGGTTAGTGCTGGTATTATCGGAGGAGGGTGGGGGGGGTTATATAGAGTCCAGGTAAACTCTGAACAGGTGGGTCTTGAGTCTCTTGTGGAAGCTGGCGAGCGACTCGGCCGTCCTGACTTGAGCCGGGGAGCTCCATCCAACCACATGAGGAGCCAGAACCCGCTGAAGAGTTGATGACTTGGAAGAGCGATGTTTGGCTGTTTTTAGTGAAGGCGGTACCAGTCGTTTGGCAGAAGTTGTGAGCGGAGTGCTCTTGGAAGAGCGATGTTTGGCTGTTTTTAGTGAAGGCGGTACCAGTCTCTTAGTGAAGGCGGTACCAGTCATTTGGCAGTAGTAGCTGAGCGGAGTGCTCGGGCTGGGGCGTAGGGTCTGACTAACGTTGGGAGGTAGGTAGGGGCGGTTCCGGTGACAGCCATGAAAGTCAGTACCAGAGTCTTGAATCGAACACCAATCATAGTATTTTATGGAGTATTTTTTGTGTGCATCATTACATACTGCATTACAACATTATATACTGATACTCACACGCACACACACGCACACAAATAAAACTAAGATGAGATGACAGGAACAGGAAGTTACTTTACCCTGCTTCTGACAATCTGTGAAAACGGTCTAATAATAATAATAATAATGACAATAATTACAATAATAGTAATTATAATAGTAATAGTAATAATAATAACAATAAGAATTATAGTAATATAATAATAATAATAATAATAACAATAATGACAATAATAATCATAGTAATAGTAATAATAATAAAAAGAATAATTATAGTAATATAATAATAATAATAATAATAACAATAATGACAATAATAATAATAATAGTAATAATAATAACAATAATAATTATAGTAATATAATAATAATAATAATAATAACACTAATAATTATAGTAATATAATAATAATAATAATAAGAAGAAGAATAACGGAATGATAATATGATAGTATTATTATTATTATTATTACTATTATTATTGCTGGTTTTATTATTAGACGTACTCAGACAAATAATAAATGGGAAAATACAGGGGAGAAAGCTTGGAAGAACATATTTTTGAATTTAATTGACATTGAATTGACTGAAGACGTCGTGAGGTCCGAGCCAGCGGCCGCTTTAAACACGCCCCGCCCCCTTTCCATCCCGGAACAGGAAGTAGCGCGCAACCGCTGCTGACGTTTAATGACAGCGTACACAGAGAGAGAGATAGGGAGAGAGAGATAGGGAGAGAGAGATAGGGAGAGAGAGATAGGGAGAGAGAGAGAGAGAGAGAGAGAGAGAGAGAGAGAGAGCAAGAGCGAGAGCGAGAGCGAGAGCGATGGCGTCCACGGATGAAGTGTCCCAGGCGTCCCCGCTGGACCTGGCGGATAAAGACGTCCGTGAGAAGAAGCTTTCGCTGCTGTGGGGGGACCACCACCGTGGCGGCCGCCGCCCGGACGCCGCCGCCACGACCACGGCCACGGCCGCGGTCACGGCTGTGGCTGTGCTGACGGAGCGGCAGAGCGACTCGGTGCTGGAGGTCCGAGCGGCCGTCGAGAGCCTCCCTGTCCCCGCCGAGGTGAGGCGTAGGACGACCCCCCCCACCACAGTGTAGCTAAACGCCCGTCAGGTTTTGCTCGCAGTTGCATCTGCGAAGCGACAGTCTACGGTGACTATAAAGTGACGCTTTATGACGCCTGCGTGGCCAGCTATTGCTGTGGTAATTCTCACTCACTACTGGGAATAGAATAGAATAGAACTTTATTAATCCCGAAGGAAATTCTCGTGCCAGGTTACGTCGCGATACAGTACAATAAACCAACATGGAAAACAACAGAATGATACAAATACACTAACGGATTTACAGTGAAAATATACAAATATGTAGGCAAGATAAGATATTATGACGGCATGATTGAAGTGAAATATTATTGGACATGACATTAAGAATATTGCACATGATGATGAGAGGTAGTGTTATAGATAATATTTATATAGATAACATGATAATAATAATAATAATATAGCACATGATAGAGGATTGCACATGAGAAGCTTGCAGTCTGCCACGTTGGTCTAAATATTCAACATGCATTTGACATTTAAAACTGCAAACCTATGACGCACCTATGACGACCATTTGAGTGGATGACGTCAAACAACAACAACAACAACAACTACAACATGGAGACCAATATCCCTCCTCCCCATCCCCTATGTTGCACAGGTGGCTATGACGTCATAGAGCCAAATGTTGTTGTTGTCTTTTAGTTATATATTCAAAAAGAAATGTGCAAGAGGTGTATTTCAATAAGAAACCACTCATTGTTGAAAAAGTGCATAGTGAATGAATGGGCGAGAATGAGCTTTATTGCCTTAGTTTTTGCAAACAATGAATGTGCTGTTGTGTGAAATTGGTACATGTTTGTATTTTGCATGTTGAATATTAAACTAGCTTAAGTCCGGTTCACGGCAGTTGGATGACCAATTATTGGCAAAGAAGATAATTCGTTTAAAGCGGCCATGTTATGCCACCAGGTGTGAGTGTGATTAGCCATTGCGAGCCGTTTCACAATTGCCATGTGACTACCGTCTAGTGACATCACAAGTCGGCGCTGCTGTAAATTGATGTGTGGAGTCGCTATCAACCATTTGATTGTTGCACTTGTGAACTTTCAGTGTTTTAAGTACATCATAAAAACCACTGCGTTCAGTAATTGTCTTATCAGATACAGCACCTGTAAATAACTCGGACACAAAAATGACAGAACCACTTGGATCACATCCAGTCAATGCTTTGAGGGTTGTGCTTGACTTATAGTCACTATAAAGCTGAAAGTTTTCAGGCATGTTTTTAATAATAATGTCTCTATGAGGCCATATGTAGTTGTCCAAATGTAAAATACATAAGCTCTATCCATGTATTAAAAACAAGTCCTGCAGACTGCATGGATACTCCAAATCTGGATGAAACACGCTCCCTGTAATCTCTCTGGATATCTGTGGTCATTATTGCACGTTCCCCAAGCGCATCTAAGAACCATGTTGTTCTAACTAAATGTATCTGTAGTCTAATATAAGAACCATGTTGTTCTAACTAAATGTAGCTGTAGTCTAATCTATGAACACAACAACGCGGGACAAGCTTTGTTTGTGGGACATCATGGCGGCTCTGTTGCAAGGGGCGTGGTCTTAAGAAATCAGGCAATCTTATTGGTTATTATTCTCCGCGTGACTGACAGTGTGGAAAGGTCCATTGCCATGTGACTAACGTCTAGTGACATCACAAGTGGGAATGTGCACCTAGATGTATCATTACTGGATCAGTCTACCAGCGGACTTGTGATGTCACTAGACGGTAGTCACATGGCAATTGTGAAACGGCTCGCAATGGCTAATCACACTCACACCTGGTGGCATAACATGGCCGCTTTAAACGAATTATCTTCTTTGCCAATAATTGGTCATCCAACTGCCGTGAACCGGACTTAAGCTAGTTTAATATTCAACATGCAAAATACAAACATGTACCAATTT
>PIJE02000014.1:109923-159814 GCA_002895965.2 Coryphaenoides rupestris
GAACAGAGCCTTTAATGAAGATTGGACAGACGTGTACATGTTTATTCTTCCCACAGGCAGTTCAAAACCCATATGTCTCATTTGTCCCGAGACTGGCTATTATTAAAAGTGATAATGTGAATCACCACTACAACATACCCGCCCAAATCTGAACTGAGGGCGCAGAAAATAAAGGATTTGAGAGCCTAACACATTGATTCACTGCCCAACAACGTGCTAATGAATGTTCCCTTAGAGTTGCTTGGATTTTGGGTCAACATAAAAAAACCATTGACCGACGGAGGGGTTGTTAAGGAGAGCGTGAGTGCAGTAGATGAAACCTTATTTGAGTGGAAACAAAAAGAAGAGTTTTGTGCTAAAATCCACACCTATATCAGCATCATCAGCCACAAAGAAAACAGAACCCAGGGTGTGCCCAGCTGGATAAGGCACCATGCATAGGTTTGGCGACAATATACAGTATATGGCATCATAACACAAGTTAGACATTATGATCCTCATCTGCTAATGGCCCGGCCCGTCAGTTTTAAAAACCAAATGTGGCCCTTGAGCCAAAAATTTTGCCCACCCCTGTTCTAGGTGCTTGTGATGTCAATAACCGGAGATGACACCGGTTTTTGAAACCGCTTGGAAAGGCTAATCACGCTCACACCTGGTGGTATAATATGTCTCCTTTTAAAGGTGCACAATGGAATTGCTCCTCTTCACATTCATTAATTGTGATCACTTTGTTTTTATTGATCCGCAGTTCTTCTCCTGGTTTGCAAATCTGCAGACAAAAATGGATCTAGAAGAGGGAGCAAAATACAGGTACTGTATTATACTTGATGTGCTGATCGTTAGAGTATGGATGTTATGCGTGCTTTGTGCAAGAATAAATGTACTGAAACTATGTGAGTGCATGTACTGTGTGTTAACTATGTTTGCATGTGAATGTGTGCATGGGAGAAGTAGTGAGGCAATTTGCTATATCTCACGAACCACTGAAATCGATGCACACCCGTCATTCAGTCGCCGGAACCAAACAATGCTTTATATGTAATGTTCCTCTCCCACCAGGAAAACACGGGAGCACTTCTACTCGTACCAGGAGCAGTGTGACGCCATCCTGGTGGACGTCAACGCGGCGCTGGAGCATCTGGAGACCCTGCAGAAGCAGTACCTGTTTGTGTCCAACAAGACTGGCACCCTGCATGAGGCCTGTGAGCAACTGCTGAAGGAGCAGGTCAGTGAGTTACTAAGGACCTCTATATGCTTCTTCCGAAATGTGTCGAAAACCAGCTTCTGATGCTTCTGTTGGGTTCTTTTCATTCATTTGGCGGGGGGGTCGATGCAGTTCAGAAAAGTCACTCTCCGAATCCGGTGTATCCGAAAAGCCGCCCCGGGCCCCGCCCCCCTCCTCAGCGATAGGGTAGACTAGTGGGGGTATGTAGAGGGGCGGGGCTTGGAGGCCGGCGCCAGATCTCGGTCTGACTTTAACTCCGCCTCCCTAGGTAGATGGACAGCCTCCTATACTATAGTACCGCCCCAATATCGGCCAGTTCTGTGGAACTATACAAGGTAGAAATGTAATTCAGGCGTACGATTATTATTATTTTTTTCTGATCTCGGAACAAAAGCATAGCGAGGCCTTTACTGTCATAGTTATGTATAAGGTACAGTTAGTACATTGTTGTATGCATCTATACATATTTATATGTATTTTTATGTATTTCCATGTAGTTTATGATTTATATGGATTACACAAATATTTTGTTATGTTGTATAATATTTTGCTCTATACCGGTATTCTATTATTATCTACATATTATATAGATATTATACTGTATATCGCTATATATTCTATTATTTGTATTATATAATATATTATCATTTTAGTGCTATTTTTCCAGAAAAAACACAGCTTCCCCGTTACCTCGACCGATCTTTGTCTATGCGTCTATGGGTTTACTTTTGTATATTTGCGTTGTCTTATGCTCTGTAATTGTTTGAGTAAAAATTCTGCTTTCGATTCCCTTTGTGCAGCGTGACCAAGATTTAAACTAAGTCAAACTGCTTGCTTGCTGCGAGGCTAAAATGGATGCTATATATATGCTAATGGAGGGAGGACTCACTGCAGATTGTATTGGCTGTTTCGTGGCTTTTTCTTTCTTTCTGTGGGTTAAGATGGATACTGATATCTCTAACGGTCCGGAATGAGAGAACAGGGAATTTACTAGTCAGTTTCGGAGCAATGGGTCCTAATGGAAACTAATGCACACACACGCAAGAAGAGTATGTAAACACTGCAGGAATACGTTATGCGTTTGCTTGGTTTTTCCGCCGTTTTTGGATCTCATTTGTCTTTTTTTCTGTGTTTTCAGTCGGAGCTCGTTGACCTGGCAGAGAGCATCCAGCAGAAACTCTCTTATTTTAATGAGTTGGAAAACATAAACACGGTAAGTTATCCATAAGATATATATACATTTAAGAGCGTATCGCTTCATATATATATTGTATCATGCTTAGAATTGCACGCCTGCCCAGCTACTTATGCAGGCAACTTGGCAATTATGAAACCCGTTCTATTCGTCTCGTAAATATGAATGCTTGAAAACAGCTCTGTTCCTATCTTCAGGTACCACAGTGATATATTGCTGTCTCCTTCAACAAATGTACTCTTTGTAAGTCGCTTTGGATAAAAGCGTCTGCCAAATGCCCTAAATGTAAATGTAAATGTAAATATACGTGTTGTGAAAAGAAGTTGTGGTCCGCAACATCAACTCGACAAGAAAAAAAAAAAACATCTCTTATTATTATTATTATTATTATTATTATTATTATTATTATGTCATTTGGTAGCTAATAAGTAGTTCATATTATGCATACTTTTGTACACAAACGATCACATAGCTAGAACAGAAAAATATATAAACAACATATACATTTTTTACACCACATACATTATAAGTAGGGATGGGTACCGAAACCCGGTACCACTATGGCACTGGTTCCCGTACGACCGGTACCTACCGTACCGAATCAAAACGCATACTTCGGTGCCTCATTTCGGTGCCACGACCGAAGGGAGCGCCGGCGCTCCCATTACTCGCTTTTTTCAAACTACCGTAACTCCTAGACCGTTTGTGCGATCGAAGAATTTCCAATGGTTTCTGAAGCTGCGCTTTCCAACCACATAGGGGTATTACGGTAAACCCGAAGAGTTGCTCAAAAGAGTTGTAGGAGGAGTGGCAGGAGGAGACTGAGAGGATTCAAGCTTGTTTACATCGTGTTTAGCGGGTTCTGATCGTGTTTAGCGGGTTCTGATCGTGTTTAGCGGGTTTTGATCGAAAAATTGTTGATTGTGTGCACAGGTGGATGTAGAATATGCAGAGTAGTGTAGAGTAGTTTTCACTTGCTTTGTTTGCTGTTATTTATTATTAGTAGTAGTACTGTAACTTATTTATTGTTAAATTGTTATTTGTTGATATTGTTAATTTCATATTTATTAGTAATGTTTAATAGTGTTTTGTATTTAATTGTAATTCTAATTTAAACAGTGTTAGAGTGTTAAGAGTTAATATATTGTTCAATGGTTTTGCCTTAGCAATAAAAAAGAGACATTCTTTAACGTTATTGTTTGCTCTTTATTTTAAAGAAGGTATCGGTTCAGGCACCGTTTAGGAACCGGTACCGTTTTAAAAGTATCGTTTTGGCACCGGTATCGGAAAAATCTAAAGGATACCCAACCCTAATTATAAGCCCTTGAGAAACTTAAACACTATAGTGCTTTTTATCCACAACCAAAACCACAGCTCCCCCTGTGTGCGTGTGTGTGTTTCCTGGCCGAAGTCTTGGTCGATGCTGATGCATCGCAGTAACGGGCCGAAGCAGTTGATGCCTGTTCTCATCTTCATTAGTTTAGTCCGCTTCACTACCCAACGTGCTGCTGCCACTGGTGGTACAGACCTGTCAGTAGTGTTTGTCTGACCGATAAAGACCCGCCTGTGAAAAGGGTCTCTGGTCTATATTTGTTCTACGGTGGTGATGTTGCATCACCGCCATGTTTCTTTCCTTCCCCCCCCCACCCCCCCCCCCCCCACAGAAACGTGTGAATTGTGAAGCGGCCTACTCTCATATTGGGAGAACAGCCGAGCGTGATCGACCATTCTTCTTTGAATCAATGACATAACGACCAGCCCCCGGTGCTGCTTGGTACAACTGGACATGAGCTTGACTCTCATGCATCACTTTCCCTCCTGTCTCTCTCTCTCTCTCTCTCGACCTTGCTAGAAATTGAATTCGCCCACCCTGTCTGTGAACAGTGAAGGATTTATACCGATGCTGTCCAAGCTGGACGACTGCATCGAGTACGTCTCGTCCCATGTAAGTCCACGAGCCGTTTACCGCCTCTTAAGCCTCGACACATTCTTAAAAAAGATCTGTTTAGTTCAGAATCAGAAGCAGCTTTATTGCTTAGTTCTTGCAAACAAGGAATGTGCTTTTGTGCAATTGGTGCCTAACACACAAAAAGAGAGTCATTGTATAGAAGACATTTTTTAAATAAATGTACAAAATATATATACCGTATATTGAAAACATAAGCAATAAGCAATGAAAATGTGCAATTTAAAGAAAAGAAATGTAATATAATAAAATAACGTTATGATTATAATGCTAATTATAATTATGCAATTTGGTAGTTCATATTATGCATTCTTTTGTTTTTAGAGCATTGAAATTGTTGCATGAGCATCCCTTTGCATCCCCCCCCCCCCCCTTCTCCTCCTCCTCCTCATCACCTGACGACTCCCAGCCCAACTTCAAGGACTACCCGGTGTACCTCTCCAAGTTCAAGCAGTGTCTCTCCAAAGCCATGCACTTCATGAAGAGCCACATCGTGAACACCATGCACCACCTCACCAGCCAGCTCACCAAGCGGGTAAGGAGGAGAGGAAGAGAGCGGCAGAGCGAGGAACGCGCTGCTTGTCTTCGGAGCCTGTGTGTGTGTGTGTGTGTGTGTGTGTGTGTGTGTGTGTGTGTGTGTGTGTGTGTGTGTGTGTGTGTGTGTGTGTGTGTGTGTGTGTGTGTGTGTGTGTGTGTGTGTGTGTGTGTGTGTGTGTGTGTGTGTGAGAGTGTGTTTTTTGTTGTTGTTTTTCTTTCGTTTTTTTTAACCTTTTAAACCTGTCAATCACCATCCGATTGGCAGGATCCTCTGGGCTTGGCGAACGCAGACAACGCCTTCACCCTGTACTATGTGAAGTTCAGAGCAGCTGCACCCAAAGTCAGGGTGAGCAGAGTGTTCGATTTTCTCTCCTCCATCTCCCCCCCGTAATTTTCACCCCATTAATGTTTTTTTAAGGGAAAAATGGTTCGTAACTGCTTCTCTCCGCAGACGCTGATTGAACAAATCGAGGAGCGGGCTGAAAAGATCCCAGAGTACGTACTGAAGGCTCCTTATCCTCCTCATTATCATCCATCATCCATCATCCATCATCATCATCATCATCATCATCATCATCGCTTTCATTTAAATCAATAAGTACGGCAGCATTACCGTTTGAACCGAGAGGAGCGGCATCAGAACAGAATCCTCAGTGATGTTGTTGTGGTGGTGATGTTGTTGTTGTTGTTGTTGTTGTTTACCGCTCGGCAGCACACACTTAATCATTTCAACTTCTCCTCATCATCTACTCCTGGGCTTAAACGCAAACATTGAACCAAAGGAAAAAAAGAGAAAAAATCTCCTTTTGAGTTTCATAGGATTTGTATTTTTAGATTTCACTACTTTATTGCACATTTTAAATATCTTCCACTTTTATGCACCTAATGATGCACCCATGTCTGCCCCCCCTCCCTCCACCCGTCACCCGTCACCTGTCACCTGACGTCTCCACCAGGTACCACCACCTGCTGGGCGAGGTGCACCAGTGCTACCTGGACCAGCGGGAGCAGCTACTCAGCCCCAGCATCACCTCCACCATCACTGACCTGACCAGCCAGAACAACAAGGACCACTGTGCACTGGTCAGACACACTATTACTATTATTATTATTATTATTATTATTATTATTATTATTATTAAAAAAAGTTTATGATAGTAGAAGTAGTAGTAGCATTCGTAGTAGCAGCAGTAGCATCAGTAGCATTGGTAGCAGCAGCATTAGCCTTAGTAGCAGTAGAATCAGTAGTAGAATTAGCAACAGTAATAGTAGCAGTAGTGTAAATAGCATTAGCAGCAGCACCATTAGCAGTAGTAGTAGTAGCATTAGCAGCGGTAGCATTAGCATCAGTAGCATTGTTAGCAGCAGCATTAGTAGCAGTAGAATCAGTAGTAGCATTAGCAACAGTAGTAGTAGCAGTAGTAGAAGTAGCATTAGCATTAGTAGCAGCACCATTAGTAGTAGTAGTAGCATTAGCAGCGGTAGCGTTATTAGCAGTAGTAGTAGTAGCATTAGCATCAGTAGTGTTGGTAGCAGTAACATTAGTAGCAGTAGTAGTAGCATTAGCATCAGTAGCATTGGTAACAGTAGCAACTTTATTTGTCACATACTGTGTGCAGTGAAATGGAAAGTGCCGATGCTCAGCGGAATGTGCAAAAGAATACTAAAGATAACTTGAGCAGCAGTAGCATTAGTACATTTACATTTAGGGCATTCGGCAGATGTTTTTTCCCAAAGCGACTTACAAAGAGTACATTTGTTGAAAGAAGTAGCTGTAGCATTGGTAGTAGCGGTAGCAGTCGCAGCAGTAGATCGGTCTATCGAGAGACGTGATAACAACGATTGCGGTTCTTTTTTGCTCCTCGTTCATTTTATCAATCTGCTGGCTGAGTGATCAAGTCGTTCGCTCAAACTCAGTCGGTCTAAAGAAAGCCAAGACCTAGACCCAGTAAATGGTCCGCAGATCTCAGTTTCTTTACTGTTAAACGGACTGAATGGATTGCCATTTCAGCAAAGTGTGTCTGGAGCGAGACACAGTTTTGTGTGTGTGTGTGTGTGTGTGTGTGTGTGTGTGTGTGTGTGTGCACTCCTGTAGATGATTGCTGATCAATTGACATTTCAGCAAAGTGTGTCTGGAGCGAGACACACTTTTGTTTGTGTGTGTGTGTGTGTGTGTGTGTGTGTGTGTGTGTGCAGTGTTGGGAAAGTTCACTTTCTACATGAACTAGTTAAAAGTTCAGTTCACAAATTTTTAAATGAACTAGTTCAGTTCATAGTTCATAATTCAAAATTTTGATTCAAGTTCACAGTTCCAAAAATGAACTAGTTCATAGTTCTTTTTTTCAATATGTTGCTGCGAGCTATTATTTTTCAAAATTATTGCCACAGCCCATATAGAACCACAGACAGCAATTATTTTATCAGCATTTCCCCATTGTTGCTTTAACGCTTTGTTTTGATGACGCATGCGGCAGTGCGACACTGGTGGCTGGTGTTGCCAGATTGGGTGTTTTCTCCGCTACATATTAAGGCCTGTTTACGGTGTGTTTTAGCCGGGTTTTCGCCTGGAAGGCTCTATAGAAATCTGGCACCCTATTGAACGAAGTTAAACTGAGAGAGCGTGCGTTCACAGACACCAGAATGAACGCGTTCACAGTAACGTTCATCAGGCAGTAATACAGTACGTTCAGTTCAGGTTCGCCCAAAATATGAACGAGTTCATGAACTATCGTTCAATGAACGCGTTCAGGCACAACACTGTGTGTGTGTGTGTGTGTGTGTGTGTGTGTGTGTGTGTGTGTGTGTGTGTGTGTGTGTGTGTGTGTGTGTGTGTGTGTGTGTGTGTGTGTGTGTGTGTGTGTGTGTGTGTGTGTGTGTGTGTGTGTGTGTGTGTGTGTGTCCGTGCACTCCTGTAGATGATTGCTGATCAATTGACTTTTATTCCTTGTATTTCCTCACAGGTGCGTAGCGGCTGTGCCTTCATGGTCCACGTCTGCCAGGACGAGCATCAACTCTACAACGAGTTCTTCACCAAACCCACGTCCCGCCTCGAGTAAGATAAGCCCCCCCCCTCCCTCCCTGACCCCTCCCTAGTTCCGTCTAGGAGTCACTGTGTACACACACACACACACACACACACAGGTTGTAGCAGTAGCTTAGGAGGTAAGAGCAGTTGTCTGCCAACAGGAATGTTGCTGGTTCGATAGCCGGCTCCCCCAGCTAAGTGTGGAGGTGTCCCTGAGCAAGACACTGAACCCTAACTGCTCCTGACGTGTTGGTTGTTGCCTTGCATTGTTGACACCGCCTTCGGTGTATGAAGCTATGCTATATAAATGCAATTTAGACAAGACCTTATTGTTTTTAGCTGTGCTCTGTTATCTGCTCACCCAGTACCATCCTATCTGCCAAGATTTACGTTATAAGTTATAATTTGCAGCTCATATTGCTGTTGGAACAAATTGCTACGCGAACCCGTCGCCCCTCCAATGGGGCTTGTGACAATTATTCCATAGCTGTTAAAACGCCAATGACTTGCATATAAAAGTATAGAAGTGGAAGTACTTATTATTTACTGCACTTCTATGACTTTTCATGCACTTAAATGGAGCTGTCACCAAATGTAAACAATGTAAACAAACAAAAAGCATTCCAAAAGTAAGAACTGATGCATCCATCTTACAAAGTATAAAATACAATACAAAAACGGAAAGATTATTAAATTCTACAAAAAAAGGAAGTTTCTTATAAACAAGTTTTGCAATAGCAGTGAAAGAAAAACAGCGAGGTAGGGGGGGGGGAGTGGGGACCCCAAATGCAATGCTTTTATTTTGAAAGTGTAACCTAAAGGTTAAAGGTCAGTGTCTCCTGCTCTGCCCCCCTGCAGCGAGCTGCTGGAGAGGCTGTGTCTGTCACTGTACGACATGCTGCGGCCGCTCATCATCCACGTCATCCACCTGGAGACGCTGGCGGAGCTCTGTGCCATCCTGAAGAACGAGATGCTGGACGACCACGTCCACAACAACGGTAAGACTCCACGGGACAGACCCTCCCTCCCAGCGACCTCCCACTAAGCCTGCTGGTTGAACTCTAGCACTCCTTGCCACAATGCAACAACATGTGGCTTTGTTCAGGGCTCCTCCAAGAACAGCAAGGCAGTAGTGGTGTTGTAAAGTCCGGTTTATTGTAAAGTTTGTCAAATGAAATGAAATGAAATGAACAGAGCGGATGGTATACAGTTAGCATGCTAGTATTCTCCGAGTGTGTGTGTCGATGGCCGACTTAACCTGTAGTGCAAGGATTAGCCAATGTACCACAGGTTTGCAGCCCCACCCCCCCAGACACTAACTGGGCCAGGTGAGACAATTAAACCAGCCACCAAACGCACACACTCCCATAGCGGTTAATGGCTAAACTCCAGGGAGGAGGAGGAGGAAGAGACGGTTTTGTCAGTGTGTTGAGCCGAGGCTGTTTACTCAAGGTGTGTTCAAAGCAGTAAAGCGTTTGCCGTGCTTCAGGCGGAAAATAAGTCGGCGAGGTTGTAAGAACAAAGTGACTGCAAATGATTGCCTAGAAACAGCAAAGTCATTCCTTGCCAAACTAGTTTTTCCGGCACTTCTTCCGGCACCTCCAAAATTTTGTAATTTGCAGATAATTTCTGCAGGGTTTAGTCCATGGAGGCCTCCGCTGGTCTGGCATAGAGTATAATATTCAAGATACAACATTTCTTTATTGCCATATATATTCCATAAGTACAATGGAATGCTTACTCCCCATTCACTCCTACAGTATTCTTCTAAACATACATTCTCAACAACTCTAAACAATTAGTAATAGTACCTAGTAAGTACAGTGCAAAAGTGACAAGTTTGGTCTGCAAAGGCACTTCTTCTTTGCTCTCGTCCTGCCAGAAATAAAGTAAAATAACATCATCGTCTTTTTGAAGTCCGCTGCTGGCTTTCAAGCCACGCATTCCCCAGTGTGCAACGAGGAATCTTCCACATTGTTTCCTCCGAGCCGAGCCAAAGGGAAGAAAAGGGAAGGCCGGCTGGCTCGTCACACAGTAGGAGGAAGCCTCTCATTTAATTACCGTCTTTAGACTTTTAATTAACGTCTTTTCCTGTGCCGTCGCTGCCGCCTCGTCATTCATACGTAGCTTGATCGAGGGAGGCTTGGAGGACGTGAATGATTCCTCACATCGCCTCCCACAAACACACAGGGAGGGCCCATTACGTGCCCCTGACCTCTGTTTGCATCTGGCCCCGCCCCCCACACATACACGCACACACACACGCACACTAATCTCACGTGCACCATGCTCGCCGCGCACGGCGGAGTCATTACCAAGTACACGCGTAAATAAATAAGATGATGGCGGCTGGCCCACCCGGCAGTTAATTACAACCGACAAGGGCTGTCACGATTCCGGAGGGTTGTTTGATTTAGTCTCTTCTTGGTGTGTGTATGTGTGATTGTGGTTGTGCACATGTGATTGTGCACCTGTGTGATTGTGAACGTGTGTAATTGTGTGTGTGTGTGTGTGCGCGTGTGATTGTGTGTGTGCGCGTGTGCAGCCGGTCAGCTGGGGGCCTTCGACACGGTGGTGCAGCAGATGCTGGAGGACGTCCAGGAGAGGCTGGTGTACCGGACGCACATCTACATCCAGACGGACATCACAGGCTACAACCCTGCCCCGGGCGACCTTGCCTACCCCGACAAGCTGGAAATGATGGAGGCAAGTGGCCTCGCTATGAATGACCTGTAGAGTTTCTTAAAGGTGCTGTAGGTCAGAGTCAAGAACTTCTGAAAGGTGCTATAGGTCAGTCTCAAGAGATTCTAAAGGTGCTGTTGGTCAGACTCAAGAACTCCTTAAAGGTGCTGTAGGTCAGACTCAAGAGATTCTAAAGGTGCTGTAGGTCAGACTCAAGAACTTCTTAAAGGTGCTGTAGGTCAGACTCAAGAACTTCTTAAAGGTGCTGTAGGTCAGAGTCAAGAACTTCTGAAAGGTGCTGTAGGTCAGACTCAAGAGATTCTAAAAGGTGCTGTAGGTCAGAGTCAAGAACTTCTTAAAGGTGCTGTAGGTCAGAGTCAAGAACTTCTGAAAGGTGCTGTAGGTCAGACTCAAGAGATTCTAAAGGTGCTGTTGGTCAGACTCAAGAACTCCTTAAATGTGCTGTTGGTCAGACTCAAGAGATTCTAAAGGTGCTGTTGGTCAGACTCAAGAACTCCTTAAATGTGCTGTTGGTCAGACTCAAGAGATTCTAAAGCAGTCGCGGATCTATGATTGACAGCTTGCCCACCCATTCAGATTCATAATTACCTTAAATGTGAATTGTTTTGTCTTGAGGAATCGTTAGAATCGGCGACAATCAGCGCGACATTTCCGTATCGTGTTAAAGTAGTTCACACATCCATACGCAGGCACACACACACACACACATACACACACATATTGTATTGTATTGTAAATGTATAAGCCTGTTGAAGAAAACATGCGGTGATGAGCTTCACTCAGGCCCACCCAGATTTTTCCAGGCCTACCCATCAGCCACTTTCTCTATCCTCCACTGTTCTAAAGGTGCTGAAGGTCAGACTCAAGAGCTTCTTAAAAGTGCTGGAGGTCAATTCTAAGAGCCTTTAAAGGTGCTGGAGGTCACACTCGAGAGCTCTTAAAGGTGCTGAAGGTCAGACTCAGAGCTTTTATTTGAGTGTAATTTGATTGAAAAATATCTTTCAGCTGTTAGTGAGTGAAATGCGCTGTGAAAATATCTGTTTAACGTTGACTGTGCCATGAGCCAATTAAGATTTTAGACCCCCCCTGCCACATTTCAGACCAGTTGTTGCCTGATTGGTTGGTGGAATCCGTCGTGCCTGTCAATCACAGGTGAGGTGTGAATGCAACACCTCACGATGTCGGAGGAACGTCGGGAGCAGGGAGGGAGGGGATGTGTTTTGGGGTCGTTCATTTTTCAAAGTTTGCTCTCTTCGGTGCTCTCTGTCTTTACAACTCTTGAATCTGACCTTTTAAATAATAATAACCGAGAAGCAAACAAACGTCTAGTTCTTTTTATAGCACTGTGGAAACCTCCCTGCCTATTAGAAAACGCCAAACCTTAATGTTGTCCCATTTCTTCTTCTTTAATTGTTCAAATATTAATAACAATTTACCGTACTATATATAGTTGGCTTAATTATGTGCCGCTGCCTCGCGCTGCCCATGCATCATTTATCGTTTGTGAAACGCATTAGCCGGCCATCAACGGAGCACCACTGGCCCACTTTAATGGCTCCCTGTCCCCATTTGAGGAGCACTAAGTAACCGGCGGTGTGTTTCTGACAAGTCGATGAAAAGGTCCGAGTGATTTGTGCCTCGCGCACGATGAGTGGCTTTTTTTTACTTTTTATTTTTTATCTCCTCGTCGTAGGGCACAGCGCCGATAAGAACTCAAGGATTTCAATTTCTCGGCCGTTAACATTGAAACTTAAAAGCTCAAAGATAAAAAAAAACAAAAAAAAGACGTTCGTCTTCTCTGCCATTGGCGAAAAAAAAAAGATTGCTCACTCTGGCCCTCACGCTTGATCTGTTTTTTAACGTGCGTTATTAAAAACATATTTTTGGGTGATTTTTGTTGGGGCTCCGCAGAGAATCGCACAGAGCTTGAAGGAGGACCAGATGAAACTGCTGTCGCAGGATTCGTCCTTCACTGACGTCCAGCTCGAGGGCCCCGACTCCAGGAGTAGCAGCGGCACAAGTACGCCCTCCTTCTGATACCAACTTGTACCCTTCTTTACTTTTCTCAGTGGCCATCTTGTAGTTGGTCCACTTGAGCCCCCCAATGTAGGGCACTATTTATGGGGGTCACCATTTAGTATTTTTTTCCGAAATGTGAGCGATATGTGTGCAAATATGGTTCCCTACAATTGTGTATGCTCTGTAGTGTACAGCTGATGCACACTCCTTTAAAGGGGACATATTGTGCCACCAGGTGTGAGTGTGATTAGCCATTGCAAGCCATGTATGCAATTGCCATGTGACTACCGTTCAGTGACATCACAAGTGGGAATGTCCACCTAGATGTATGCTGACTAGATCAATTTACCTGTCGGTACAGTCCACTGGGTAGGCTGGTAGACTGATCTAGTAATCATACATCTTGGTGGACATTCCCACTTGTGATGTCACTAGACGGTAGTCACATGGCAATTGTGAAACGGTTTGCAATGGCTAATCACACTCACACCTGGTGGCATAATATGTCCCCTTTAAGATAAGATGAGATAAAACTTTATTCATCCCGAAGGAAATTCTTGTGCCAGAGGTTGCTCAAAAATACCAACAACCTAAGAATAATGAATGTAAAGTGTATACACCTTTAGGCACTATATCCCATGATGCATAGCGATTCGTTATATTTATGCTAAGGAGCTGTCACAGTTTGATGTCACCTAGCATGTGTCTGCTCGTTAATGCGACCAATAGATTCCCAACACATAATTAGTGTCCCAATTCCCCCTATACTTAGTTCCCTTAATAGTGCATTATACTGTATAGTGTTCACTATAAGGACACTATATGAGGGGACAAGTACTTGTATTCCAAATAATAGTACTTGGCATTGTTTAGCATATTGTGTGTTCTAAGATGTTGGTACTTGTTATGCGCAGTTTCGAGCGGTCATCTATTGTGGCTGGAGTTCAGGTTCAGGTTCTGGATTGTCTGTAGCAAAGCAGCAAGCTCGGGAATCAATGTGACACAAGGCAGTCTCACCAGGAATGATTCAAAGTTTATTTACATACACAGAGCATATATACAGTTTGCATGGGACAAAAAGAAGCATTTACATATAGACACAACAGACATAGAAACGCCTCCAAGACAGCCATTCAGGGAGCAGGGACAACAAGGCCGTCCATGGAGACCCTTCCGTCCCCACACCCCAGACAGCCAGTCCGGAGACGCCAGGACACCAGGCCCCACGTGGGGATGTAACAGACAGACAAACAAACAGTTAACTTGAAGCATGGATATCATGGCCTCCCGTGCCACACAAAGAGGTGCAGAGACTGCAAGGTCTCACGTTGAGCCCTTGCGTGGGACCGCCAGTCCCGATAGAAGGGGCACCATGTTCCCACAACAACAGCTGCGAGTGCGTCTCAGAGGCCTCCCGAGGAAAACAGATAAGAGTGAAGCTAACTAGTCACATAGGCCACACAGCAGAGTGGAAAGTTACCGGCCCACAAGATTAATACATCCACAACCCCCAACAGTACTGCACTCAGAATGGCACGCCTGCTCTGATCCCAGCTATTATGCAGGCTACCTAGCAATTATGAAACTCATTCTATTAACCTTGCAATTATGAATGCTTGAAACCTGTTCTATTCTTATCTTTATGTGCCACAGCGATATATTGCTGTCTCTTTCTACAAATGTACTGATGTTGCTTTGGATAACAGCATTTGCCAAATGCCCTAAATGTAAATGTAAATGTAAAATGTAGTGTTCACTATGTAGACGCGACATCACGTCTCGTATAAATTTATGAGGGGACAAGTCAGCGACTTCAAAACTCTGGCTGCCTGCCGGTGTTTTTATTGTTGCTAAATGTTGTTGTTGTTGTGGAACTCTCCCCCTCCCCCCCAGGCACAGTGAAGTCGGCCTCGCGCCTGCAGACGTCCGTCTCCCCGGCCGACCTGCACGGCATGTGGTACCCCACGGTGCGACGGACCCTGGTCTGCCTCTCCAAGCTGTACCGCTGCATCGACGTGAGTGGGTGTGGCTAGGTGCTGGGGGGTGGGAGTTAATTGTAATTGTTGTAATGGTAATTGTACATTTGTTATTAAGCTCTTTGAATTGTGAAATTGTGAAGTGGATGGGGGGGTGTGGATGTGGGTGGGGGAGGTGTCGGTGTGGGTGTGGGTGGGGGTGGTGGGTCCACACGTCTCAGTGCTATCGAGGAAAAATCTCTGGTGGCGAGGACGCGTGCACCGCACCAGCGAGACACTGTTTGTCTGTTTGTTTGTTTGTGTGTTTGTTTGTCTTCTCCCATCGAAGTGATGCATTTGTTTGTGTTTTCTTCCTTGCGTCCCAGAGAGCCGTGTTCCAGGGTTTATCTCAGGAAGCCTTATCAGCCTGCATCCAGTCGCTGCTCAAGGCCTCCGACATTATCCTGAAAAACAAGGTGGGGGACGACAGGCTGTTTGTTCCGCTCACAAACGACCATTCTGCCATTTTAAATACATAAATAAATAAACAGAATGGCCACATTGAAGCAGATTTCCCTTTCCTGACAATGATGTTCTTTTGAGTGCGGCTGCCTTAATTACATTGTTGTGGGGTTGTTGTCATGGTTTAACTTTTGTCACCGGGTTGCGTTGTTTTAATGAACGCTATAACACACTCGACGGAGTGTTCGTCGTGCGGCCAACCCCTCTTCTGAAATTGTTTTTATTTTATTGGCTTTGCCCACCTTCAAACCTGCAAACCAATAGCGGCGGTAACCGGCCCGTTTTGACCCCCAAATCCATGCAGCCGTTATTTTACCGACGTTTAAGCCACTCGCCACACGGTAAACGTTGGCACGTTTCCCTCCTTTTTTGTTTCTGCATCGATTGTGTCCCCGTTTAGCAGCAGCCGTAGCTAATCCTTAGCCTCAAATTTTTGTGTACTTTTGTCTTCACCGTAGCTTAGCGATGCCCTTCATGCAGCGTGGTGCCAGCCTGCCTCTCTGCCTGCCTGCCACAGGTCTTCTAATGTGCAGCAGCAACGCCTTTTAATTCTCCTCCCCGCAGACCCAAGTCGACGGGCAGCTGTTCCTGATCAAACACCTGCTGATCATGCGGGAGCAGATCGCGCCCTTCCAGGCTGACTTCGCCATTAAGGAGATCTCGCTAGACCTGAAGAAAACCAGAGGTGAGCTAATCAGCGACGCGGGGCGGGGCGGGGCGGGGGGGCATCGCCAGTCATTACACTGTCATGGCCATTAAGTAACCGGTGCCCATAACGCTCACTGGTGCCAACAATTAAAAGCGCGCGTGGGGGTGGGGAATTTACAGCACAAACCAAGTCACCGTGACATACATTAACCACAAGGCTCGGGGGCCGGGTGGGAGAACGAAGGAGGGAAGGCAGGAGGACGATGGATAGAGGGCAAGTAGGAGGAGGAGGATGAGAGAGGGGCGGGGGGGGAGGGAGGGGTAGACATGCGGGGAGGGAGGCGAGAGGAGGAGGAGGAGGAGGGAGGGCGGGGGGAAGGGAGGGACGTGGTGAAGGAGGAGGAGGGAGGGAGGAGGAGAGAGGGGCGGGGGGGAGGGAGGGGGTAGACATGCGGGGGAGGGAGGGAGGGGAGGTGGTGAAGGAGGAGGAGGAGGAGGGGGTAGACATGCCCCTCCCGTAACCTTCGTCTGTTCTCTGCCAAGGTCGTTATTACCCAGCAGCACTAGGGGGCAGTGTCAGGCTTCGCCAACCCATAATGTAATTCTGCTTCTATTTTTTTCCCCCCTCTGCTTCCTTATTTTTTCCCCCCTTTTTTATATTTTCTTTTTCCTTCTCTCAGAGGCCGCCTTCAAAATCCTCAACCCCAAGACTGTTCCCAAATTCTTCCGACTTAACAGTCACAACGCCATCCTGGAATTCCTGTTGGAGGTGAGATGGGCCCCCGCCCAGGGAAGATGGCACGTGGTGGTTGTGGTGCTGCTAGCTAACGGTAAATCTCTCTTCTGTGGCCCCCTCCTCTTCCTCCTCCTCCTCCTCCTCCTCCTCCTCCTCCTCCCCACCTGTGAAGGGAACGCCGGAGATAAAGGAGCACTACATTGACTCCAAGAAAGATGTGGACCGCTACCTCAAGCTGAGCTGTGAGCAGTTTATCCAGCAGCAGACTCACATCTTCGTGGGCAACCTGGAGGAGCTGCTCACAAAGGTAGACTCTGGCGCTAGTGCTAGCCGGGGGGGGGGGGGCGCGCACGCCACCACTTTCAGATGGCTTTGGTGTGTGTGTGTACAAGCGTGCGCATGTGTGTGTATACAAGCATGTGTGCGTGCGTACACGGACACTCGTGCGTGTGTGCGCGCACGCGTAACCAACCGACATTCAGTCACACCGTCCAGTGGCAAAATGTCACATAGTTGTGGCTAATTGATGAGCAGGAACACCTCATTCCGGTGTTATGGATTCCACTGCGTCTCGGGACGTCGTCCAGGAATGTGTTTGTTTGTTTGTTTGTTGTTCCTGTGCAGGTGGCAGCTCTTAAAAGCATGGCGGTCCAGGGCGGCCCCACGTACAACCTGTCCCAGCAGCCGTGGGCCCAGCCAGGTAACATAACATTCCTTTCATACGGGGGGGGGGGGGGGGGGGGAGAAACTATCGCCTGCGGCCTCATAACTCACCGGCCCTGCATAGCGTGCCGTGGTGGCGTCGAGGCATCGCTGCCATATCGTTCTTTGTTTTATCGTGTTTGTGTCCTATTGCCTCCTCCCCTTCCTCATATTTTGCCGCCCTTTAATGTTTCTCTTCTTCTTCTGTTCTGTCTGTTCAGCGAAGATCAACGATATGGTGACGGCGACCTACCGGGTGATGAAGAGCAAGCTGCCGGCCACCTTGCAGAGTATGTCTCTGTACCTGGCCAACAAAGACACCGAGTTCATCCTCTTCAAGCCCATCAGGGTGGGTCTGGCGGGGGTCTGTCCTTGGGGGAGGGAGGGGTGGGGGGGTGGGATCTGTGGTCTGCAGTGGGATGCCTCCACACTTATTCAGTCTGTGTGTGTGTGTGTGTATGCCTGTGTACATGCGTGTGTGTGTGTGTGTGTGTGCTGGTGTGCGCGTGTCTGCGTGCACGCTCATGCCTGTGTGTGTGTGTGTGTGTGTGTGTGGTGTGTGTGTGTGTGTGTTGTGTGTGTGTGTGTGTGTGTGTGTGTGTGTGTGTGTGTGTGTGTGTGTGTGTGTGTGTGTGTGTGTATGCCTGTGTACGTGTGTGCGCGCGCATGCCTGTGTATGTGTGCGTTAGTGCGCGCAATTCCTCATCAAGTGAGGCTCAATGAGAATGGAGAGGAAAAAAAATGTGCGGTTGACATGGCAACACAATCATATGAGGGTAGGCTGGCGTGCGTGCGTGTGTGTGTATAAATGTATTGAAATGCATTATTATATATTTTCTTGTTAATTTCGCATAAGCTGCCGTCAGCCCCACGTTGTTAGGATTTTAGATTGCGTTTTGATTGAGTCTCACGGTTAACCATGAGCCTCAATCAGAAACACAATTTCACCGAAGCACCGAGACTGCAGCTGATTGCAGCGGTAATGACTCAGCTGTGTGTTTGGTGTTGTTGTTGTTGTTGTGTTGGTTCTCCAGGCCAACGTTCAGCAGGTGTTCCAACGTGTACACACCCTCCTGCAGGAGGAGTACAGTGGGGAGGACCTCCAGATCGTAGCCTGTCCCTCCATGGAGCAGGTGAGGCAGCCAGAGCCCAGCAGCCCTCTGCTTTAATCGCACTGCTTAAGAATACACACACGTAGCGACCACCACACACACACACACACACATACACACGTACCAACACACTCACACATACCAACACACACACACACAACCACAACTTGCGCAGACGCATGCTCACGCACACACACACTCGCATACCAGCAGACACACAGTTGCACCAACACATACGCAGACACACTCGGGTACGCTCACACACACACACACACACACACACACACACACACACACTTGAACCAACTCATATGCAGACACATACGCACACACATACGCAGACATATGCAGGCATGCTCACACCTACGCACGCACGCACACACACACGCACTAACATACACTCTCTGACCTTCAGGATTTTCCAAGTCTGTGCGTCAAGGGAGACGTGGGTTTAGCGTGCTAACAAGCCTTTCCCCACCGTCTCCACTCTGCAGGTTAATCTGCTGCTGTCGGTTAGCAAGTAGCCCACGGCGGTGACGTGTGACAGCGGCATACCAACCGACGCTTGGGGCTGGCAGAGTGACCATGGCAGTAGAAACCCCCCCCCCCCCCCCCCTCCTTCCCCTTTCGCTCTGTCTCTCCAGCCTCTAGAGACCTGGGGCTGGGGGCGGGGCTGGGGGTGGTGGCAGTAGGCGGAGGGGAGGAGTCTTGGGACCATATCTCGGCCTTCCCGCCAAACCGGAACCACCGGTGACGGCGATGAAGATGATGAAGACCCCACATGGCCCCGGGGGACTCCTGGGGATGTTTTTATGTTTTACGGTCGAGACAGAAACGGCTCATCTGTTGCCGCCATTTCCCTCTTTGGGGTCGGGGAGCCGTTTGAAACAAAGCGTTTTGTCCTAAACATAAGAACGCTGAAATGGTTTCATGAAGGAGATGTCTCTGCTTTTGTTTAATTTTGGTTTAGTTCTTTCTTTTCTTGAGGGGCAGGTTTTTGTATTTTTTCCTGTGTGTGTGTTTGTCTGTTAGTTTGATGTTCTGTTCGGTTTACGTTTGAACTTGTACTTTGACGACATAACAATATTTTGAGTGCGGTGGGGGGAAGAGGGAAAACTGAAATAAATCGATGACACTTGAGTGCGGTGGTGGGGGCCGGGGGGCAGGAGGGGGCGGGGTCTCTCTAATGAACTCCGTGGACACCTTCGCCAGACAGCTAGCCTAATGGACAATAACGTCTAGCTAGCACGCAGGCTCGAGCTTCGCCCTAATGGACGCAGGAGGACACAGCGCACTCAGTACTGGTAGTCATCGTCGTCATCATCATCATCATCATCATCATACACAAGATCACGCCCAACACGGGATCTCGGGATTAATCATGTTGTTTCCTGCTGTGGCGCAGGTGACTTTCGTTTGTTTGTTTGCTCGCTTGGCTTTTTTTTGCTTTCTGGTCCCGTTTTCTTCTTCTTCCATGGCCCGAAATGTCCGATTTGTTGCATATATGTAAAAAAAAAAGACTAGCGAGATTAGAGATAATGAATTCAGTTTTTTTTAGGTTTTCTATTTTTTTGTATTTATGTCTTATGCTTCAACTGACCCGAGTCTGGCTGTAGGTCGTCAACCTCTTTAGCAGTTTTGCACTCTTGACGCAACTGAGAAAAAGCATAATGGTGGAATAGGTCTGTTTTGGTTTCTGATTGTTTTTCTTATAGGAAAGAGAAGTTTAATATAAAAATGGCATTATTTACCTGGCTTCTTCTATGTACAATAGTGTGTATACACTCAAACTATTTATGAATCCATTTGATTAACAAACCAAAAACATTTTTGAAAGCTATGTGAAAGTTCTTCCTCCCTGAGGAAAGAAGAGTTGTTTACATCTGGAAAATTGTCTCTATGAATGGGCAAATACACTCTAGTTTTATATGTAAAAAAAACCACATTCACAGGATGTAGTCTGAAAAATACTTGAGCAGGCTTTCTGCCACTCCATCTGAGCATTAAGACCATATTGACCCTTGACCTTGCCAGAGGAGGCAGCCGTCTTTTGGCAACCGGTGAGCGAAGGAACTGGGTGCGCCCAGAGGAGGTGCTTTTCGGCTCACTTTCTGCCCTAACGATGTGCCCTATATGTCTGGTATCAAGTCTCAAACTTGATCCACCTGAGACTCCAACTCTACATTTACAAAACGCCACCGAAAAACACTTCAGGAATGCTAAGCTGTAGCGTACACACAACATTGAAGCTGCTTCAAGATTCAAGATGTCTTTCTTGCCATATGTAAGTACAATGCAATGCTTGCTCCCCATTCACTCCTGCAGTATTCTTCTAAACATACATTCTAAAAAACTCAACTATTAGTAAGGTAGTACCTAATAGTACAGTAAAAAGTGACAATTAATACTATATAGCATACAAATATTAATTAGTATAAATAGTACATAGTAGCAGGAACATGTGATGATAAAGCATCATAAAAGATAAGTGACCATACAGTTCAGCACAGTGTCCCTCTGTAGCAGAGTTCGTCGTGTAGTTTGAGTCCTGAAGGTGCAATTGGGTAGGATTTAGTGAGGTTGCAGATTGCGACAGACAAATACTCCCTGTTCTCCCACCGCCCCACCTCACTCCACCAGCACCACCAGCCGCCCCATGGTAGCCTTCACGTGCCAGTTAGCTGCCTTCAATGACGTCCTTGTTACAACTGCATCGAGTAACCAACGATCCGTGAAGTGATGAGGCCTCCTTGACAAAGATGAATGACTCTAGAAATTGAATTTAGTCTGTAAAAAGTAGCCATAGCTTTTGTGTGAGATAGTGAATAATATCGTTATTACAATTAAATCGTCTTAGCGTTTTATTTATCCATTTTGGGCTACTGTAGAAACATGGCGGGCTCATTATATGCTCAGGAAAAAGACAACGATTCTTAGTTCCCGTGTGATTGTACACTAACGAAAACATAGTTAATGAATAATATATTCCTATATTCTTCTGCAAATGCGTCCCCATAAACCCTACACCAGGCCACATGGTCCTGTAAAGAAGATGACACCCGCTCGGCTACTTAACAGACATTGGCTGTTTGATCGCAACCCCTTAAATAATGTCGTCGTCGCCATGCGCTCTGTTCAATGCTATCTACGCTGACACACAGAGGAACACGGCGATGCCCTAGAATCCAGGTGCATATTATGCGCGCGCGTGATATATGCATGATGCGTTGGCACCTCCGCCCGCGAGAATGTCTGCAATTAGCCGCCAACCTCCCCGCGCCACGCGACACTAATTCAATTAGCCCGGCGGTAACCGTGTTAGCCACGATCCGCCGGCCCGACTCAGCCGCTCAGCCGCCTGGCCAGACGTGAAGGTGAGGAGGGTGGAGGAGGAGGAGGAGGGCGGCGGTGGTGGTCGACGTCTCGCAAGCTCAAGCGTCTACCTCAGAGGAGTCACTGCAGCAGCTGGCCAATGCAGTGCGGAGAGTCAGAGTCAGAGTCAGGGAGGTCAGGTTCACTGGTGGAAGGGAATGAGAAGCGAGGAGAAGTGGGAGAGATTGGGGTGCAGTTCAACGTCCTGGGGGTGAGAGTGATAGTGACTGGGGGTGAGGAGGCGCTCACCCCAATATCTCATCACCAGACATTGAGCTGCGTTTCCTTGGGCCCTGCCTTTCGTCTTTTGCACCATTTTTACATTTGCAGGCAGATACCACTGACATCTACAGTAGGCTACAATAATAATAATACAAATAATACATGGTCTAGTGTCTAGTGGTGGTTAAGGTGTTAGAGGGTAGTCTAGTGGTGGTTAGGGTGTTAGAGGGTAGTCTAGTGGTGGTTAAGGTGCCTTAACCACCACTAGACTACCCTCTAACACCTTAACCACCACTAGACTACCCTCTAACACCCTAACCACCACTAGACTACCCTCTAACACCTTAACCACCACTAGACTACCCTCTAACACCCTAACCACCACTAGACTACCCTCTAACACCTTAACCACCACTAGACTACCCTCTAACACCCTAACCACCACTAGACTACCCTCTAACACCTTAACCACCACTAGACTACCCTCTAACACCTTAACCACCACTAGACTACCCTCTAACACCTTAACCACCACTAGACTACCCTCTAACACCCTAACCACCACTAGACTACCCTCTAACACCCTAACCACCACTAGACTACCCTCTAACACCTTAACCACCACTAGACTACCCTCTAACACCTTAACCACCACTAGACTACCCTCTAACACCCTAACCACCACTAGACTCCCCTCTAACACCTTAACCACCACTAGACTACCCTCTAACACCTTAACCACCACTAGACTCCCCTCTAACACCTTAACCACCACTAGACTACCCTCTAACACCCTAACCACCACTAGACTCCCCTCTAACACCTTAACCACCACTAGACTACCCTCTAACACCCTAACCACCACTAGACTACCCTCTAACACCCTAACCACCACTAGACTACCCTCTAACACCTTAACCACCACTAGACTACCCTCTAACACCTTAACCACCACTAGACTACCCTCTAACACCTTAACCACCACTAGACTACCCTCTAACACCTTAACCACCACTAGACTCACCTCTAACACCCTAACCACCACTAGACTACCCTCTAACACCTTAACCACCACTAGACTACCCTCTAACACCCTAACCACCACTAGACTACCCTCTAACACCTTAACCACCACTAGACTACCCTCTAACACCCTAACCACCACTAGACTACCCTCTAACACCTTAACCACCACTAGACTACCCTCTAACACCCTAACCACCACTAGACTACCCTCTAACACCTTAACCACCACTAGACTACCCTCTAACACCCTAACCACCACTAGACTACCCTCTAACACCTTAACCACCACTAGACTACCCTCTAACACCTTAACCACCACTAGACTCCCCTCTAACACCTTAACCACCACTAGACTACCCTCTAACACCTTAACCACCACTAGACTACCCTCTAACACCCTAACCACCACTAGACTACCCTCTAACACCTTAACCACCACTAGACTACCCTCTAACACCCTAACCACCACTAGACTACCCTCTAACACCCTAACCACCACTAGACTACCCTCTAACACCTTAACCACCACTAGACTACCCTCTAACACCTTAACCACCACTAGACTCCCCTCTAACACCCTAACCACCACTAGACTACCCTCTAACACCTTAACCACCACTAGACTACCCTCTAACACCTTAACCACCACTAGACTACCCTCTAACACCCTAACCACCACTAGACTACCCTCTAACACCCTAACCACCACTAGACTACCCTCTAACACCCTAACCACCACTAGACTACCCTCTAACACCCTAACCACCACTAGACTACCCTCTAACACCTTAACCACCACTAGACTACCCTCTAACACCCTAACCACCACTAGACTACCCTCTAACACCTTAACCACCACTAGACTACCCTCTAACACCCTAACCACCACTAGACTACCCTCTAACACCTTAACCACCACTAGACTACCCTCTAACACCCTAACCACCACTAGACTACCCTCTAACACCTTAACCACCACTAGACTACCCTCTAACACCCTAACCACCACTAGACTACCCTCTAACACCTTAACCACCACTAGACTACCCTCTAACACCTTAACCACCACTAGACTACCCTCTAACACCTTAACCACCACTAGACTACCCTCTAACACCTTAACCACCACTAGACTACCCTCTAACACCCTAACCACCACTAGACTACCCTCTAACACCTTAACCACCACTAGACTACCCTCTAACACCTTAACCACCACTAGACTACCCTCTAACACCTTAACCACCACTAGACTACCCTCTAACACCTTAACCACCACTAGACTACCCTCTAACACCTTAACCACCACTAGACTACCCTCTAACACCTTAACCACCACTAGACTACCCTCTAACACCTTAACCACCACTAGACTACCCTCTAACACCTTAACCACCACTAGACTACCCTCTAACACCCTAACCACCACTAGACTACCCTCTAACACCTTAACCACCACTAGACTACCCTCTAACACCTTAACCACCACTAGACACTAGACCATGTATTATTTGTATTATTATTATTGTAGCCTACTGTAGATGTCAGTGGTATCTGCCTGCAAATGTAAAAATGGTGCAAAAGACGAAAGGCAGGGCCCAAGGAAACGCAGCTCAATGTCTGGTGATGAGATATTGGGGTGAGCGCCTCCTCACCCCCAGTCACTATCACTCTCACCCCCAGGACGTTGAACTGCACCCCAATCTCTCCCACTTCTCCTCGCTTCTCATTCCCTTCCACCAGTGAACCTGACCTCCCTGACTCTGACTCTGACTCTCCGCACTGCATTGGCCAGCTGCTGCAGTGACTCCTCTGAGGTAGACGCTTGAGCTTGCGAGACGTCGACCACCACCGCCGCCCTCCTCCTCCTCCTCCACCCTCCTCACCTTCACGTCTGGCCAGGCGGCTGAGCGGCTGAGTCGGGCCGGCGGATCGTGGCTAACACGGTTACCGCCGGGCTAATTGAATTAGTGTCGCGTGGCGCGGGGAGGTTGGCGGCTAATTGCAGACATTCTCGCGGGCGGAGGTGCCAACGCATCATGCATATATCACGCGCGCGCATAATATGCACCTGGATTCTAGGGCATCGCCGTGTTCCTCTGTGTGTCAGCGTAGATAGCATTGAACAGAGCGCATGGCGACGACGACATTATTTAAGGGGTTGCGATCAAACAGCCAATGTCTGTTAAGTAGCCGAGCGGGTGTCATCTTCTTTACAGGACCATGTGGCCTGGTGTAGGGTTTATGGGGACGCATTTGCAGAAGAATATAGGAATATATTATTCATTAACTATGTTTTCGTTAGTGTACAATCACACGGGAACTAAGAATCGTTGTCTTTTTCCTGAGCATATAATGAGCCCGCCATGTTTCTACAGTAGCCCAAAATGGATAAATAAAACGCTAAGACGAATTAATTGTTAATAACGATATTATTCACTATCTCACACAAAAGCTATGGCTACTTTTTACAGACTAAATTCAATTTCTAGAGTCATCCATCTTTGTCAAGGAGCCTCATCACTTCACGGATCGTGGTTACTCGATGCAGTTGTAAACAAGGACGTCATTGAAGGCAGCTACTGGCACGTGAAGGCTACCATGGGGCGGCTGGTGGTGCTGGTGGAGGTGGAGGTGGGCGGGTGGAGAACAGGAGTATTTAGTCGGTCGCAATCTGCAACCTCACTAAATCCTACCCAATGCACCTTCAGACTCAAACTACACGACGAACTCTGCTACAGAGGACACTGTGCTGAACTGTACTGGTCACTTATCATTTATGATGCTTTATCATCACATGTTCCTGCTACTATGTACTATTTATTACTAATTAATATTTGTATGCTAATATAAGAATATAATTGTCACTTTTTACTGTACCTATTAGGTACTACCTTACTAATAGTTGAGTTTTTTAGAATGTATGTTTAGAAGAATACTGCAGGAGTGAATGGGGAGCAAGCATTGCATTGTACTTACATATGGCAAGAAAGACATCTTGAATCTTGAAGCAGCTTCAATGTTGTGTGTACGCTACAGCTTAGCATTCCTGAAGTGTTTTTCGGTGGCGTTTTGTAAATGTAGAGTTGGAGTCTCAGGTGGATCAAGTTTGAGACTTGATACCAGACATATAGGGCACATCGTTAGGGCAGAAAGTGAGCCGAAAAGCACCTCCTCTGGGCGCACCCAGTTCCTTCGCTCACCGGTTGCCAAAAGACGGCTGCCTCCTCTGGCAAGGTCAAGGGTCTAGTGGTTAAGGTGTTAGAGGAGTCTAGTGGTGGTTAGGGTGTTAGAGGGTAGTCTAGTGGTGGTTAAGGTGTTAGAGGGTAGTCTAGTGGTGGTTAGGGTGTTAGAGGGGAGTCTAGTGGTGGTTAAGGTGTTAGAGGGTAGTCTAGTGGTGGTTAAGGTGTTAGAGGGTAGTCTAGTGGTGGTTAAGGTGTTAGAGGGGAGTCTAGTGGTGGTTAAGGTGTTAGAGGGGAGTCTAGTGGTGGTTAAGGTGTTAGAGGGTAGTCTAGTGGTGGTTAAGGTGTTAGAGGGGAGTCTAGTGGTGGTTAAGGTGTTAGAGGGTAGTCTAGTGGTGGTTAGGGTGTTAGAGGGTAGTCTAGTGGTGGTTAAGGTGTTAGAGGGTAGTCTAGTGGTGGTTAAGGTGTTAGAGGGGAGTCTAGTGGTGGTTAGGGTGTTAGAGGGTAGTCTAGTGGTGGTTAGGGTGTTAGAGGGTAGTCTAGTGGTGGTTAAGGTGTTAGAGGGTAGTCTAGTGGTGGTTAGGGTGTTAGAGGGTGAGTCTAGTGGTGGTTAAGGTGTTAGAGGGGAGTCTAGTGGTGGTTAGGGTGTTGATTCCCAGCCTGGAGGTTATGGGTTCGAACCCCAATGCCCACCCATTGTCTGCCTGTCAGCAGCTTTGAGCAAGGTGTCCTCACAACCCACCTGCTGCTTAAAAGGACTTAATGTGTCTAAAAGTGTGACGCGAGCCACTCTGGATAAAAGCGTATAATGTAGTCAAATTAAATTATAGGACGTGACATCATACCATACCTGTAGGCCTTCTACCTTGAGGAATATGCCTTACCTCCAAGGTCGTAGCCATGGACTCAACAGACATTATTCAAAATGTGAAAAGTCATTACATGCCATTGTAAAATATTTTGAAATGTTATTTTATAAAAAAAAATTGAGAATAATAGTTCATAGTATTTTGTATTACATTCCTCAGATTTGTATTGTTAGCTTTTCCTGTTTTATTATGTATGCAATGGTAGAGATTAGGGCTTTATAACCAGCAACACATAAACATGACACTATACTACACGTTATATTAACATGTAACCCCACTGACTCCCACCCCCTATGGACACTATACTACACGTTATATTAACCTTTAACCCCACTGACTCCCACCCCCTATGGACACTATACTACACGTTATATTAACCTTTAACCCCACTGACTCCCACCCCCTATGGACACTATACTACACGTTATATTAACCTTTAACCCCACTGACTCCCACCCCCTATGGACACTACTGTGTTACTACACGTTATATTAACCTTTAACCCCCACTGACTCCCACCCCCCTATGGACACTATACTACACGTTATATTAACCTTTAACCCCACTGACTCCCACCCCTATGGACACTATACTACACGTTATATTAACCTTAACCCCACTGACTCCCACCCCCTATGGACACTATACTACACGTTATATTAACCTTTAACCCCACTGACTCCCACCCCCTATGGACACTATACTACACGTTATATTAACCTTTAACCCCACTGACTCCCACCCCCTATGGACACTATACTACACGTTATATTAAACATATAACCCCACTGAGTCCCACCCCCTATGGACATTTATTACACGTTATATTAACATATAACCCCACTGACTCCCACCCACTATGGACACTATACTACACGTTATATTAACCTTTAACCCCACTGACTCCCACCCCCTATGGACACTGTATTACACGTTATATTAACATATAACCCCACTGAGTCCCACCCACTATGACACTATACTACCACGTTATATAACATATAACCCCACTGACTCCCACTCCCTATGGACACTATACTACACGTTATATTAACCTTTAACCCCACTGACTCCCACCCCCTATGGACACTGTATTACACGTTATATTAACATATAACCCCACTGACTCCCACCCACTATGGACACCATAATACACGTTATATTAACGTTTAACCCCACTGACTCCCAGCCCCTATGGACACTACTGTGTTACATAATGCACATCTTTTCTTTAAATTGCACCTTTTTATTGTTTCATTTTTTTGGCATTTTTATCGAATTTCTATGTTATTACGTTCTGTTTAATGTTCAGTGTTCTGCACCACTTACACAAAAGCACATTCCTTGTTTGTAAAAACTGTGGCAACAGAGCTGTTTCTGATTTTGACTCTGATACAGTGCGTTCTGATTAAGTGAAGTGTTTCATTTGATGTACACATATGTACCTCTGTTTCCCCCTTGAATGTCACCATTCCCCAGAATAGCCTCCACGTCTCCCGGTCCAGGTAGGTGTGACGTGTCGTCGGCATGCATCGGCCCACGTGAGCCTCGCGTGAGAGACTGTAACGTGTGGCATTTAGGTGCGACACTGCAAAGTTAATTAAGGCACGGAGCACGCCGGGTGGCAAACTTGATCTTCGTGGACGTGACTCCTCGGCTATTATGTGCACGGCGGCTGCGACACGCATATTATAAAAGCGTGCTTCTGTGGTTTAAAAAGAATTAAAAGGAAAAAAACAGAATACATTAAAAAGGTGAGGCCCCAGCAACAAATGAGACCAATTCCTTCCAAACTTTGATCTGGTGTGTGTGTGTGTGTGTGTGTGTGTGTGTGTGTGTGTGTTTGGGTGGGGGTGGTCGCTACGTCGCTGTCAAATATGGCCGACACCCTTCGGCGACGTGTGTGATAAATCCCAATGTGCCATCGGCCATGAGGATTCACAGATGAAAGCACAGGGGCCACCGTGTTGGGAGGCAATGGCAACAGGTAGCGCCTTGCCTATCTGTGATCCGTGTAATGCTTGTTGTGTGTGTGTGTGTGTGTAGAGGCTGTATGCAGAGGACTACAGGGCTGTATTGGTGGTGCCGGGACCCCATGTGTGTGTATGTTTTGTCTTGTGTCTTGTATTGTTCAGAGGTGGCTTTGTATCTATTTTTATGCAGACATGGAACAGTTTGCCTTCTGATCTGAGGCTTGCTCCTTCACGGTCCAAACGAACACACCATTTGTGTACAGTATGTATGTTTGTTTGTTTGTGTGTATTTATGTGTATCTATGCATGAATCTTTCTGTTTTTTTTTGCTGTTTTAGTTTCTTTTCTTTAATGTGAAGCACTTTTGTATTATGACATGGTGTTATACAAATAAAAATGTAATTGAATTGCATTTTGTGAGCGTCTCACTTCATTCTGTGAGTCGTCGCTGGTGGACAACTTGTATCCGGACACTGGTGAGTGGTGTGGTTGCTTACTGGCAGTCATCATGATAAATGTCCAGCAACAAAGCTGCCTGCTGGCTCGATCCATCATCCCATCACGTCTCGTTAAGATTGAGATTCCACAAGAGGAAAACACCCATTAACGTCCTTGCATTCAGCACTTACATTGCCGGAGGCCATGTTTGTAGTTTTTGTGGCCGTGTTTCTCGTCTCCGCCATTTTGGTCTGCAGTACTTCTGAAACCCAAACATGTCTCAGCAACGAAGATTAGATACCAGGTGTGAGTGTTGCATCAGCGTGCCGAGATTGCGTTGTACGCTCCACGGAGTCCTTCTTAATTCAAACCACAAGGAGAAGAAAAAGGCAGAGAAAAAAGCATGTTTTTCCAGTTTACCCCGTCTAAATGAGTTAACGATTCTGTACTTTCTCCCCGGTGAGCCGTGGGAGTTGGAGGGTGCTTGTTGATTGAATCCAGCACTTCATTACCGAGGGATGGCTCCAAACCAGCCTTCATGTTTTTAGAGGCGCTTTGAGGGAGGCGGAGGGGGAGGCGGAGGAGGAGGGGGGAGGCTGAGGAAGAGGAGGAGGAGGAGGAAAGGGAGGGGAGCAGGAGCAGGTGGAGGAGGAGAAGGAGGCAAAGGAGGACGACAAAGACAGTTTAATATCTTATTTAATTCTCTTTGAGCTCTTTAACTTATGCCTCATGAATAAGTCAACACTGTGAAACTCACATTTTCCAGAAAAATAAAACTGCCATTATGATAATAGTATCCCATCAATGGCAACGCTAATTTAAAATTACTTTCACATCTGGATAATGACTTTTAAAAACACTTTCCCGAATGAAGATCATGTATATTACCTGTTATTCTAATAAGATTTTCTTGGGTGCATGTCCACGGCTGTAATCTCACAGCTAGAGTAGTCGAAGGACCCCCATTTCTCTAAAGGTTAGAGCAATTTTCTTTGAGGAATATGATTATTCAATTTTTGGATGGAAGCAATTTCAATTGGAAAATCACTCTGTGTGTCTGCTGTGCTTGAACCCCTCTGTAGTGCGCTCACCCTCCCCTCACATCCCCATCTGCCCAGAGGCGACGGTGCAATTGCTGTTCGTACATTTTCGGTGACATTTCGTTTTGATAATTACAGTCTGTAAATAGAAAAGCGCTACAAGACATGAACTGATACAGAAAAAAAAAAAAAAAAGACCTGATCTTTGGCGTTCGCCGAAAAAAGGAAATTTCACTGATCTATTATGAAGAGCGGTGAATGGAAACCCGGGCCATTCTCTCCTCCTCTCTGAGTGTGTCGCACCGGTTCGGGTGCTGGCGGGCGCTGAAAGCCGTGAAAACGCTGCCGCCATCGACACCGCCGGAATAAAATGTGCTTAAACAAGCCTTCTTGACCTCGACTACTTCGGATCTCTAGCGTTGTAAAACACTTGAGCACTATTTGTAAAATTGTGAGTGTCATGTGATATGTGGGCAGCCTGTGTCATGTGACATGTAGGCAGCCAGTATCACATCCTTCTCAACTTCCAGACATTACTTTTGCGCTCGGTGTGGAAAACATTCATGGGGGGAAGGTGGGGGGTGGGGGAGGGAGAGGGGGGGGGGGGGTGTGTGGACCCAGCTGCATACAGATGTGTAATCAAAGGTTTTGTTCTGTACCGCTGCTTGCCTCTGTGCTGCTTTCATCATCATCATCTTCTTCATCATCGTTGTCATCATAGCTGTGACCCGTTTTCTCCACCAGGTGTGCGTTGGGCGTGGAAAGCTTGACTCACTCTCAGAGCAGGAGGGCAACATGAAGCAGGCCACAGCGAGGTGTTGTGGTGTGGATATGGATGGTGTGTGTGTGTGTGTGTGTGTGTGTGTGTGTGTGTGTGTGCATGTGTCTGTGCATGTATGTGTGTGTCTCTGTGTGTGTGTGTTTGTGAGTGTCTGTGTGTCTGTGTGTGTGTCTGTGTAATGTGTGTGTGTGTGTTTGTGCGTGTCTGTGTGTGCGTGTCTCTGTGTGTGTGTTTGTGAGTGTCTGTGTGTGTGTGTGTGTGTGTGTATGTGTGTGTGTCTGTGTGTGTGTGTGTGTATGTGTGTCTCTATGTGTCTGTGTCTCTGTGTGTGTGTCTATGCATGTGTGTGTGAGTGTGTGTCTCTGTGTGTATGTGTGTGTGTTTGTAGTGTGTGTGTGTGTGTGTGTGTGTCTGTGCGTACGTGTGTTTGTGTGTTCCTGAGTGAGTGTGTGTGTGTGTGTGTGTGTGTGTGTGTGTTCATGAGTGTGTGTGTCAGTGTGTTCAAAAGTGTGTGTGTGTGTGTGTGTGTGTGTGTCTCATGTTGTTGCGTAGGAAAGCAGATGTATTGAACGTGTCTGACGGGGGTTTGATCTTAACACAGAATCCTTTTGGATGACGGTGACATCAAAGTAAATGTGTAATTTGTGTGTGTGTGTTTGTGTGTGCGTTTGTGCGTGTGTGCGCGTGTACGTGCGCGTGCGGTGGTACCCTAGCAACTGTCGAGCGCCGAAGTGAATGAGAGGTCATAACCGCTGTGATATTTTTATTTCTACACATGTAAACGATGACATAAGTTTAAAAAAAATAATAAAAATGATCGGAATAGAAATGTCAAAATACGTTAAAGCGTTGAAAGCCTGGAAATGTTAGCTTGGGAAAAAAAGCTGCTATATATAAGGTCTATACATATCCTCGAGGCATTGACACGACAAGACCCGGTTCTCTCCTTCCTCTGAAAACACATTAAGGGTGGAAGAGAAGCTATCGATTTTGCTGGAGCGTCCTACAGAGCGGCAGGCTGAATTATGCTTTCTTTTCAGGCTGTTTATTGAATGGCAGTATATTATGGATTTTTTTTTTCATACGGCTACTATAAAATTGAAAACGATAGCCGTTCATCAGACAAAGAAGAAGAGCCGTACGCTGGAGACCTTGGAGAGACCATTGAGTTGAACTCACGCATGGCTGTATATGTCAGGAGCCTGAGCGATAAAGCTACACTATGTCTGTATAAATGTACACGTTTCCTGCAAACGCTTATTTGTTCTCGATATATATTTCCGGAAATTGCCCAAGACCGATTTCCCCCCTTTGCAAAACAATTGAATAGAATCCGTGGTTGTGCTCAAATTGATCGACGTTGAGGTGCTGGTGGTAAGATTTAGTTTCTAAATTTGAGTTAGTTTCTAAATCGTACTTTCTTTTTTTTTCCATTATTAAAGAGTGTACTGCTTGTTTTATCCTACTGTATGCATGTAAGTACTTTGAAAAGCACGATATAAATTTGATGTACGTTATTATTATTATTATTATTATTATTATTATTATTATTATTATTATTATTATTATTATTATTATTATATAGGTTGTTGGGAGGTTCCATATCTCTCTGTTGAATGTTATTCAGTGCTCCTCCTCCTCCTCCTTGCTCCCCGAGGTGCCTGGGCAGTGCTACCACGGCACTTGAGGTTGTGTGGATTTGGGAGGCGGTGGAGTTGGGTCCTCCAAACTCTTCATTTGGAGCTGTATCTCCCCAGAACATCTGGTCCCGGGCTCTCCTCCCTCCCTCTCTCTCTCTCTCTCTCTCTCTCTCTCTCTCTCTCTCTCTCTCTCTCTCTCTCTCTCTCTCTCTCTCTCTCTCTCTCTCTCTCTCTCTGGACTCATGCGCTGTAGGCAGCAGCGGCATGGAGTTATAATGTTACCGTCAGTAATAACTTTTTATAACATTTTATCTTTGTTTCATATGCACAGATATGTGTTGCAGCTGATAAAAATCGTGTCGATTGAATGGGTTCAAAATGTCAACTGATCATTTAAAAATAACCTTTTCTGCCCCTTTTACCCAAAGCAACTTTTAAGTGTTGCAGGTCATTAATGAGAGACTAGGGGTTGAAGGCCTCTGTATGCTTCTTCCGAAATACGTCCGAAACCGGCTTCTGGCGTTTCTGTTGGGTTATTTTCGTTTGGGGGCGGGGGGGGGGGGGGGGGGGGGGTGAACGATGCAGTTCGGAAAAGTCAGGCGCGTGGAGGCCGGCCGGCAGATCTTGGTAGGTTGACAGCCTTCTGTACTCTAATACCTCGCTGATATCTACCTATACAAGGTAGAAGTGGAATTTGGGCGTCTTAAATGTTTTAAATGTCTTTCACACGGATGCCAATGTAATGTGCACATTGGGGGATCGAACCCAGAAGCAAGTAAACTCCTCTAGCTTTGACCCCCCATGCTGAGACAAACGCAGTCTCACTCCAAACTCATCACATATGGACGGTTGTGCAGGACACCCCAAGCGGCCATATGTGACGAGTTAGCTACCCCTTTAGTAGTCCGATAGACTTTCAAGGAGCTCCCTCAACCTAACCCTAACCCTAACCGTAACCCTTATCCTAACCCTAACCTTAACCCTAACACTTAGCCTAACCCTAACCCTTACACTCACCCTAATCCTAACCCTAACCCTAACCCTAACCGTAACCCTTATCCTAACCCTAACCTTAACCTCTAGCCTTAGATAAAACATAAAACTTTATTTTATCACCCCATATCCGTCAGTAGGCGGACTCCCCTGCTCATTGTAAAATGGTGCTAAAGGGGTACCCACCTTGTCACACATGGCCGCTTGGGCAGGACACTGAGATGCTTGGATGGGTGTGCCGGTGGTCCCGGGGGGCCGAGAGTGAGGGGGAGGGGCCCGATGGGACAGGTGGTGACGTGTATCGACGCTCGACGTTGTTGTGCCAAGTTCACCGCCTTAATTCACCTGTACACAGCGCGCTTCAAAGCTAATTCGTTAGCTGCCGTTCACTCGCACCAATCCATTTATCATTGTCATTTTCTTCTTTGGTTGCCACAAATATGTCAACAATTGTGTTGTGATATTTTAATTTGGGGGAGGTTATTTGCAGAGAATCTCTTTGAATACATGCCACATTTCAGTGCTTAATAGATTTATCCTCTTAACGTTTGGTTAATCTTTTTTTATTTTGTTTTGGGGAATGGTAATGACAGCATTAATATAAAGTGAGGACCAAGATGAGTCGGTTGGGACGCTAGCATGAAGGTCTGGCCTTTGTTGGTGAAACATGGCTTTCATGTCCTCAAAGAGAGAAAATAGGTGAACTGGCACAGGCTCGCGCAGAGGATATTAATATTACGTTATTACGGGGATAACATCATCATAGGTCGCACACGCTCGTTGAATGCAATGGGCCTGGTTAACGTGTATTTACTGAGCTGCCCACACACACACGACACAGTTTGGTCGTGTAAAAATCCGGATGGAACTTCTCCACGATACTGTGCAGTCATGCTACATTGCGGCAAGAATTGTCCACAGCACAATTATTGTGCTGTGGACACAAAAAATGAAGCAGCAACCACCACCACAACAACAACAACAACAACAACAACAACAACAACAACCGCTGAGAATTGTGCCAGAAATTGGCAAATCCTGGATTCAGGCTACAGTAGCCGACCAACAGAAGCAGCCTCGAAAGAACTAGCTTTTAGATAAGGAGTCGAGAGACTTCAGTGGTCTAATCCAGCAGTTCTCAACTGGTCTCACCTCAGGACCCACAAATTAGTCATTTGTTATTAAGTCACGTAGCAAAAATACAAATGTATGTACCAATCCTGCAGCAATCAACAATGCCTACATTGAGCCAACAACAAGCTGCAACAATTGAGGCTGAACTCAATGAAATAGCAAGCCATTTAAGCATGAATTAACATTGAAATATTAGTTAATTAATTCATAGGCTCCCTTCTATGATTTAAGTTTTGGCATATGCTCTTTGACCCACTCAAAATGCCCACTTAGGGTCTGCGACCCACCAGTTGAGAATCGCCGGTCTGACACAACACAATTGTGGAGGGAAAAAAAAGGAGGGGGGATCAGACAATGCGATCTTCAATAGCATTTACAAACTGTTGGCAATGCCTGTGTTTACATGGACATCTTTAAAATGTACCTTGTGCTATCTACTGTAGTCAACTAGTGTTGTCATCGCTGACACATCAGAGGGATGTGTTATAATGGAACCAAGTCTTATAGCTGACAGCCGGAGTGCAATGTTTGTACGTTTGACGCCGAACGAAACAAATGAAAGGAGGAACATTTGATTGGGGACATGAGAGGCTTAACAAAAGTAGCAAACATAGGCTGAATCCTGGAGCACAAGCTGCCAAATGTGTTTACAGTAGATCCCAAGGTCAAAATCAAACGCATATCCTTTCAACGTTAGGTACAAAGCGTTCCTCGGCCGCTGCGCTATTATTGTATGAATAATGCAGAGCAATTACACCTCCTCACCTGCAATCATTCCCTTCCCTTTAAATGGTGGTTGAGGGTTTGCTTCCATTTGCCATCCAGCTGTTTCTGAAAGAAACAGTTTTTCCTTCCTTCTCTTCTGAAAACAAAAGCTTTTTCAGGCAGTTTTCTGCTTGCTTGCTGCATCAATAAATATAATAGAACATAATATAAAATAATAATAATCACTTCTTGAGTGTTTCAAATGTATTCCTTTACATTAATTATTGGCACACACACACGCACACACACACACACACACACCACACACACACACACACACACACACACACACACAGCACACACACACACACACACACACACACACACACACACACACACACACACACACACACACACACACACACACACACACAGCCTATGCACAGCGGGCCCAACGTGCTCATCGCCAGCCTCGCCGTGGGGGACCTGGTGCACATCGTGATCGACATCCCAATCAATGCGTACCGGGTGAGTCACTAAATGTCGGCGGCGGCGGCGGCGGCGGCGGTGGTGGCGGCGGCGGCGGCGACAGTGGCGCGCCCGCCCGCCCGCAAGGTGTGCAATTACAACGGAGACGAAGAAAACAAATAGGCGTCCTATCTCTCTCTCTCTACCGTCTCCCCCACCCCTTCACTTTTCCCTGCTGTTTCCCATCCATTTAATAGCCGCTATAATGTCACATACCTCTTGACGTGCATGAGTTGTAGTGTTTTGGGGAATATTACCCGTCCTTGCTTTGTGTTGTGCTGTCATTATATACAGTAGGCCTTTGTCTGCTCACTCGCTGCCTATCATTACAGATCACAACCCGATCCATCTCTGTGTTCCTCCCTTCTGTAGTGGTCTTCCCTTTTTCAGATTTAGTGACAGAGATTTCCCCTTGCACCATTAGAGGCGACCGGGGTTAGGATATACAGTATATATATATATATATATATATAAATATATACAATATGTGCCCGGGCCGTGAAAGCCTTTCAGGGGCTGTAACACTGTGATTTAGGGCGCTATGTACTCTAATTTATTTTATGTTATTTTATTTAGTTCTATGCCTTTTTGTTAGGTTGCGTTGTATCATGATTGTTTTTACCTTTGCTTTTACCCTTGCTCTAAAGCACCTTGACATTTCACTGTATTTTAAAATGTCCTATATACAATTCATTTTTATTATTATCGTTGTTATTATTATTATTATTATTATTATTACTGTACGAAAAATGCACTTGACTTGACTTGAATTCCGTCCTTTTCAAACAGTTGATGGCTGAAGACTGGCCCTTTGGTGTGGTGCTGTGCAAAGCGGTCCCCTTCATCCAGAAGACGTCGGTGGGAGTCACCGCGTTGAGCCTGTGCGCTCTGAGCGTCGACAGGTATGGGCCCACCGCTTCACCCCGGCACCACCGATCAATACCCACGCGCCTGATCGATGGCTGTAACGCGCCGTCCACCTTATCGAGATAATGTTGTTTGGTGGCCACTGACGCCATTTGTTTGAATCGTTCTTTTAACCCGGTAATGTTTCAGCAGTTATGGGCCGCGTTATGGGAGACAATTCCCCGCAGCCGTTTAATTTCCCCCCCCCCCCTCCCCCTCTATTGATTTTGTAGATATCGAGCGGTCGTACCCTGGAATCGAATCAAAAGCATCGGAGTGTCCGTGTGGACTGTGGTAGAAATCACTGTGATCTGGGTTCTCTCCACGGCGCTGGCGGTGCCCGAGGCCGTGGGCTTTGATATGATAACCATGGAGTATAAAGGGAGGCATCTGAGGGTCTGCCTGCTGCATCCCATGCAGACAACACCCTTCATGCAGGTAAAGTATGCGGCTAACCTAATATATTCCATGTAAAAATAAATGCCTCGCGTCGACTTGTTGTGGTGAATACAGCTCTTTTGATGTTGAGTGCTCCCTTATTGGAATTAATGAATACTTTTAGCCACTTTTAGCTGAACATGATTCCCGCGGGGGGGAGAAATCAGCATTTGCATCAATGAATCACCCACTCCAAGGGTTTCCAAGTGGCTTCCCCCCTAGGCCATGGCTGGCTTGATCGGCCTGTCTTGTCAAGTCGGTCAGTCAGACTGTGTATAGTCAGCCCCACACAAGCAACACAAAACACACTACAGACAGCTAACTCTTAATAACTCTTAATAACACACACATTCATTTACCACCAATAATCCTTTGCCCCCAGAATTGTCCAATCACATCAGAACGCGAACACGAAGACAATACAGATTTGCCACCAATAAAAGTGTGAGTGTCCGGGGCGCAGTTCTCTCTGACCCGTGGTCAAATCTGAAGCTGCCAATCAGAGAACAGCATCTGGTCACGTGCTTGTCAAAAGGTTACTTACTCCCATACACACTCATTTGGCCGGCGCCCCTCAACCAGGAAGTAGCCTGGAAGTAGTTTATTAATGAATACAGACTACCATACTGGTGCATTGTAATGGTAAACAATTCTGAATTGTTTTTCATTATCAAATAATTTATGTGTTTAAGAAGACTTCTTCTCTAGATATGGTTGGTGGGGCGGCTCCCCAGCACCCCCTATTGATGAGCCTCGATCGAGTATAGGCCTATTTGTTTCACGCACTAATAGACATTGTGCGCTCGTAGGCCCTATTACATCGTCCCCAAACACCCCATGCAATGTATTGACTCGGGGGGGGCGGGGGGGGCGGGGACTCATTAAGTGCGTTTGTTTATTTATGTTCATTCACCACTATAGAGTTTAATTAAGCGCCACACAATTGAGCAAAGAGACACGTTTTTGTTTTTTTCGTGTTATCACGATCTAATTTAGTCAAGTCACGTCGCCGTCTTGATGTCGCTGGGGATAGGATACATGCCTCTCAATGTCGTTTACTGCCTGCGGTACACACACACACACACACACACACACACACACACACACACACACACACACACACAGACACACATGCACACACAGACAGACACAGACAGACAGACAGACAGACACACACACACACACGTGTGCGTTAGCATTCAAAGAGAAATTAGAATAGGTTTTTTAGAATAGGCAGTGTCACCTTCACTATTACTCTCAGAGGACCCGGAGATACCCAGTGTCTGTCTTGTTTGATGAGGACTACGAGACTCATTTTTAAAAGCATAAGAAGCAGAACCCCAGAGGCCCAGCATCGGGAGCGGCATGTGTGCACCGCTTACACCTTACACGTATTGTTGCATTAATTCGCATTAACGTTCGAATATTTTGTCAGCGTTTAAAGCGTTAGTTTTAGCTCCTTTCTGTTGAGCCTCGTCGCGTGGAACAGCAATAATAACAACACATTCTTGCACGTCGTTGTGTAGCGCACAACGACGTGCAAACGAATGTGCGAGCGAGCTGTCGTCTGCGCGCTACACACACACACACACACACACACACACACACACACACACACACACACACGCCTAAAGGCACGCATTGCATTTTATGGTACGTCTTTGGACGGGGCGCGTATATTGCACTGCATTAAATCAACAACAGGCACGTAAAAATGTTCAAATATATATCTTCATGGTTGCTCCATCACCTCCCGGAGATTGGCATTTGGCATTGCTGAAACACGCAGGGTTAGTCTGCGTGTGTGCAATGATCCAACAGGAATGAGAAAGCAGAGAAGTGCAGACAATGGGCCACTGCAGCATGTCTGCCACGGGGTGATGCATTAAAGAGTGTGACGACGCAGACAGATTGATGACGGCCTCCTGACAGCGATAGCCTCGCTCTATAAACTCTCCTCATCTCCTCATCTCCCGCCCAGAAAGGGCACGGTTTTAAGAAGGGGCCTCCTACATATATATACGTCGAGGCAAGTTTCCCCAAACTTCACTCGCGTTCCAGCCACCCGGGGGGATTGCAGAGACGCCGGTTTTGTAGTTTTGTCGACGGCTAACTTCTCCTCGAGGGTAAGGTTCATCATTGAGAGGTTGTTTTTAGCCTAAGAGACATGACTTGCTTTGGTGCCTTATCAATATCATTTGCTGTCGGCTTGTTAACTCTTAATTGATTACCCCGTGTTTCTTCCCTCATTTTCTTTTTTCATTTTCAGCCAACATCTACCAATCAAAAAAAAAGAAATCCTTTCCTTAGTTCAAGATGTGGATGGTTCTACTGCTGGTCCTGTGTCTCCAATTATTCCCAACGAATGTGCTGGTCAGCGGCGAGACGGATGCCCACCAGCAGCACCGGCAGCAGTCAGAGGGAGCAGCGTCACCGCCGGGACACTTGTTAGCGGATGGGCCGGGACGCGGAAACCACACGCCTGCTGCTGCTGCTGGCGGTAGTAGTAGTAGTAGTGGTAGTAATGCTCTACCGGACGCGCACAGGCCTCCGCCGCCACCTCCTCCGCCGCCCATGTGCTTGCAGTCGACGCGCATCAGAGACACGTTCAAGTACGTCAACACCGCCGTGTCCCTGCTGGTCTTCATCACGGGCATCGTGGGCAACGCGGCGCTGCTGAAGATCATCCACGGCAACAAAGCCATGCACAGCGGGCCCAACGTGCTCATCGCCAGCCTCGCCGTGGGGGACCTGGTGCACATCGTGATCGACATCCCAATCAATGCGTACCGGGTGAGTCACTAAATGTCGGCGGCGGTGGGGCGGCGGTGGCGGCGGCGGCGGCGGCGGCGGCGGCGGCGACAGTGGCGCGCCCGCCCGCCCGCAAGGTGTGCAATTACAACGGAGACGAAGAAAACAAATAGGCGTCCTATCTCTCTCTCTCTCCCGTCTCCCCCACCCCTTCACTTTTCCCTGCTGTTTCCCATCCATTTAATAGCCGCTATAATGTCACATACCTCTTGACGTGCATGAGTTGTAGTGTTTTGGGGAATATTACCTGTCCTTGCTTTGTGTTGTTCATTATATACAGTAGGCCTTTGTCTGCTCCTCGCTGCCTATCATACAGATCACACCCCGATCCATCTCTGTGTTCCTCCCTTCTGTAGTAGTCTTCCCTTTTTCAGATTTAGTGACAGAGATTTCCCCTTGCACCATTAGAGGCGACCGGGGTTAGGATATACAGTATATATATATATATATATAAATATATACAATATGTGCCCGGGCCGTGAGAGCCTTTCAGGGGCTGTAACACTGTGATTTAGGGCGCTATGTACTCTAATTTATTTTATGTTATTTTATTTAGTTCTATGCCTTTTTGTTAGGTTGCGTTGTATCATGATTGTTTTTACCTTTGCTTTTACCCTTGCTCTAAAGCACCTTGACATTTCACTGTATTTTAAAATGTCCTATATACAATTCATTTTTATTATTATTATTATTATTATTATTATTATTATTATTATTACTGTACGAAAAATGCACTTGACTTGACTTGAATTCCGTCCTTTTCAAACAGTGATGGCTGAAGACTGGCCCTTTGGTGTGGTGCTGTGCAAAGCGGTCCCCTTCATCCAGAAGACGTCGGTGGGAGTCACCGCGTTGAGCCTGTGCGCTCTGAGCGTCGACAGGTATGGGCCCACCGCTTCGCCCCGGCACCACCGATCAATACCCACGCGCCTGATCGATGGCTGTAACAGCGTCGTCCACCTTATCGAGATAATGTTGTTTGGTGGCCACTGACGCCATTTGTTTGAATCGTTCTTTAACCCGGTAATGTTTCAGCAGTTATGGGCCGCGTTATGGGAGACAATTCCCCGCAGCCGTTTAATTTCCCCCCCCCCCCCCTCCCCCTCTATTGATTTTGTAGATATCGAGCGGTCGTACCCTGGAATCGAATCAAAAGCATCGGAGTGTCCGTGTGGACTGTGGTAGAAATCACTGTGATCTGGGTTCTCTCCACGGCGCTGGCGGTGCCCGAGGCCGTGGGCTTTGATATGATAACCATGGAGTATAAAGGGAGGCATCTGAGGGTCTGCCTGCTGCATCCCATGCAGACAACACCCTTCATGCAGGTAAAGTATGCGGCTAACCTAATATATTCCATGTAAAAATAAATGCCTCGCGTCGACTTGTTGTGGTGAATACAGCTCTTTTGATGTTGAGTGCTCCCTTATTGGAATTAATGAATACTTTTAGCCACTTTTAGCTGAACATGATTCCCGCCTAAAATCGTATACAAATTCACCTCGTTGTCAACGTTCGTACGCACACACACACACACACACACACACGTGCAGCAGAATGAGAGAGTCACTGCTGGTGAAACTCTCTCTCTATCTCTGGGGTTGTGATTCTCCACAGTCCTACAAGGCGGTGAAGGACTGGTGGCTGTTTGGCTTCTACTTCTGCATGCCGCTGGTCTGGACGGCGGTCTTCTACGCGCTGATGATGCGGAAGATGATCCGCAGCTTGGAGAACACGCTCAGCGACCACAACAAGCAGGTATCACCCGCCCCCCCCCTCCACCCCCTCCCCCCCGCCCGCCCCCTCGACCACCACCCCACCTATCCCCCTGCGGACAGCCCGCCATCCCTAAACCCTGCCTCTTCCTGTTCCTGCTCCAGCTCCACCCCGATCGCTGTCACCCACCGTCACCCACCATGCACCCACCCACCCAAACCTCCCGGCGCCCATCAGCCACCACCCCCCCGTCCCCGCCACCATGACCAAACACTGAGCCTGGGGCGACAGGGGCCTTCTCTACCACAAACTAACCCACCCGGAACTCCTCCACCTTCTTCATCTCCACCTTCAAGACTTCCCTCATCTCTCCAAACTCGCTTTTAATGTCTAAACTCTAAACTCTCTCAGCCATGTTTCCATTTTATCTTCTCTTTCTGTCCAAATGTTCAACTCTCTTTTATTTTTAAAAGATATATGGATTTTTTTTGAATGTTTTTATGAGGTGATTTTATTCTTGCTACAAAGTGTGTTTTGAAAAGTGCGATACAAAATGAACATTATTAGGATTATATTGTTCCTAGAACTTCTACTTTTACAAGTGGAAATGGGAAAGGTGGACATTTTGTATTCAAATTTAAATTACATTCTTACTTAGCACATCGCTCGCCTATTGCACTTATTTATTTATGTATTTCTGTTAAACATTCTGTAATTGTTTTTCGTTTTTTATCCAGAGACGAGAGGTGGCAAGACCGTGTTCTGTTTGGTGCTGGTCTCGCCGTGTGTTGGTTGCCGCTGTACCTGAGCAGAATCTTAAACTCACCATCTACCGACCCAACCGACCCCAACCGATGTCAGCTACTCAGGTGACTGTCAGGAATCCAGTGTTCTTCCTCTGTCCATCGGGAATGCCGTACATGCCACACATTCTGGAATTTTCTTTAACCCCCAAACCTTGACTTCCCTCCTCCTCTCGTATTCCAGTTGTGTTTCTGGTGTTGGACTACTTTGGTATTAATATGGCGTCCTCAACTCCTGCATCAACCCCCATCGCCTTGTATCTGGTCAGCAGGAGGTTCAAAAAATGCTTCAAGGTAAAGAATTAAATCCAAACTGCACACTTTTGTAATTTTGGGAGTTGAATTAGGTGAGAGTGAGAGACATTTATTTTTATCATGCGACATGTTTTTCAATGTCACGTTGGAAACTGTCGACTTCTAAAATTAGCCCGACTTAGGTAAGCAGTACAGGGAGTGTTGATGAGTAACACACGCATGCAAACACACGTACGCCCACACACACGAGTGCACACACACACACACACACACACACACACACACACACACGCACACACACAACCACACACCACACACACACACACACAGATACCCCTCAGACCACCAGACAGTCACGGTCACCACTGAATCAGACAGACCACAGACCGATGATCAACATTCAATAGAGATACAGGAGAAGAGAGAGAGAGACATCGTTCATCAAGCTATCAGGTTTTCAAGACATTAAAGTACAGACAACTAACTTCTGTCCCTCGGGTCTAACCATTAGCCCTTTTCATCCGACAGAAAGAATGAAGTTGTTAAAAAAAAAATGGTCTTTGTGTGTGCTGTGTGTGTGCATGCACGTGTGTGTGTGTTTGTGCGTGTGCACATGCGCGTGTGTGCGTGTATGTGTGTGTGTGTGTGTGTGTGTGTGTGTGTGTGTGGTCCTCCAGGTGTGTCTGTGGGGCTGGTGCCGACCTCTCCGAGCTGTTCACCGTGATGAGCTACAGTGCGTTTTGAAGTCCAAGATGCAGGAAGAGCCCTCGGAGGAGCCGGGCGACATCAAAGTCACGCCGCAGTCCACCGCCACCCCCACCCCGACCCCCACACCAGCACCTCCACCCATAACTCCACCCGCATGTCCACCCACAACCACACCTCCACCCGAGCCAGTGAGCAGCAGCTCCCAGCACCCAGGAGGAGGAGGAGGAGACCTGCTTAATTGAAGACCCCCTTCACATCAATTAAGAGAGATTGCAAAATTCTAATCAGATTTTTTTGTGTCAATGACATAATCCATACACACACATTTACATTACACTTACATTTACATTTAGGGCATTTGGCAGATGCTTTTATCCAAATCGACTTAACAATAAGTACATTTGTAAAAAGAGACAGCAATATATCACTGTGGTACATAAAGATAAGAATAGAGCAGGTTTCAACCATTCATAATTAATTGCAAGGTTAATAGAACGAGTTTTATAATTGCTAGGTTGCCTGCATAATAGCTGGGTTAAGAGCAGAAGTGCCATTCTGAGTGTATTACCAACATTTGAGGACATACAATATGCTAAACAATGCTAAGTGCTATTATTTAGTGCCAAGATGTACAAACACACACACACACACACACGAGAGCACGCATGCACGCACACACACACACACACACATGCACACGCCCCCACACAGACGAGACATGATAAAAAATAGACATCTTTGTCCTCCTTTCGTAACCTTAGCTACCGTACTGGCAGTGAGGAATGTCCACACCGGTGTTAGATCACCCCCTCCTAGTTATGTTCCCTGCACATGACAGTTCCCTGTGCCGTCTGCTATGTCTGCTGCCTCTTCACACCTATGGTGGGGGTACACCTACACACACACACACACACACACACACACACACACACACACACACAACACACACACAATCGGCATCTAATGAAGCCCGCGCTGCAAGAGAATGCAATGTGGTGCAAAGAGAGAAGTCTTCTCCTCACGTGTCGCGTGCAAAAATAATAGTGGTGGCGATAGCGAGTGATATAAAATACCTTGTATGAAATATCTGTGGGGTTTATGAATGACCCAAATAAACAGGGCCATCGCCTCAACAACGTTAGCGGTGATTAATTAGTGAATATGTTGCAGCTTGAATAGCAAATGAGAGAGAGTGTGTGTGTGAGAGAGAGAGAGAGAGAGAGAGAGAGATAGAGATAAAAAGTGAGGGAGAGTGTGAGAGAGACATAATGAGAGTGGGGAGAGGGAGAGAGAAAGAGGAGAGAGGAGAGAGAGAGGGAGAGGGTAGAGAGGAGTAGAGAGAGAGAGAGAGAGAAAGGAGAGAGAGATAGAGAAGGGAGGGGTGAGAGAGAGACATAATAAGAATGAGGGAAGGGAGAGAGTGAAAGAGAAAGAGAGAGAGACAGAAGAGAAGGGAGAGAGAGAGAGATAGAGAGAGAGAGAGAGAGAGAGAGAGAAAGAGAGAGAGAGAGAAAGAGAGAGAGAGCGAGACAAACTCCAGTCCAGCCTATGTGTCAAGGAAACTTGAGTGAGACCTGAAAGTGCATGCAGAGCTGAGCTGCAGGGCAGGACTGCCAGCGGTCACTCAACCATGGGATTAAAAGTCATTTAAGCTGTGTACCAACCCCCCCGCCCCCCCCCCCCCCCCCCCCCCCCCCCCCGCCCCCCCCCCACACCCCCCACCCCCCCCCCCCCCACACACCACCACACCAACCCTGCACTCCAGCCTCACAGAAGAGAAGAACAATAGACAAACGCTCGGATTGGAGGAGAGGATAGGATGATAACACACCAAAGCATGTGGTTAACAGGTTCTGTGACTGGAGTTACTACAACGTGAGCTGCTGTTGCTGCTAGCTGCTAGCATTTTATTCCTCTGTTGCAGAAAGCGCAGCCCCGCCATATAAACACATATAACGATCCCACGGTGCCGCCCCGTAAAAGCCTTTCTGTGTTCTGGTGGTGGTGCAAAACGTATATTGTCACTACCGTTTACCCCGTGCACGTCTGTCTGAACGTCGAGCAGCATGCACGCCGAACACCCAATCAAATGTAAAGAGGGGGGGTGGGGGGGGGGGGGGGTCACATGTACATCACAACACAGGGCTATTCTGAACACTGGAATTGTTGTGACATTGGCGACAGTACGCAAAAAAGTAGGCAAAAAAAGATAAAATAGTAAGAATAGAAATGTTTATACATATATATATGTATGTATATTCATTGGAAATATACATATATACATATAGATGCACACATACATACATATACATATGTAGTATACATCGAGCGGCACAATTAATACATACATACATAATAAGATAATACACTAACACAATATACATAATAATGGTAAAAGTTATACATTATAAAATGTAATGTTATGTTGACTCCAGAAGTATTGGTTGAATATTCATCACTGTTAAATATTAAGTATTATAAATGTACAAGTAGGTAAGGGCAGATACACAAGTGAGGGCAGCAGCAGCAGAAATATACATAAGATAAGAGAATCAGAAGAAAAAATATAAATATATATATATGTGTGTGTGTATAACAACAACGAACACGGCGTGTCAAAATAAATGTCGCTGTCTCTTACGCGCTGTGTGAGATATTTATATGCAGGTATTTATTTGGTTAAATGCATTTATTTGGTTGTAAACACGTCCCCCCCCTACTGCCAGGCTAGGCTGCACTAAGCTTCGTGAGCACAGATCATGGTGGCGGAGGAGGAGGAGGAGGAGGAGGAGGAGGCACGACGTCTGGATTAGCATTAGTTTACGTTTGCCGGGTAATCCGGGGTCACTTGTTTACTCCGGGGGAAAAAAGGCAACACAAAACACTATTAGCATTTCATAATTCTAAACACTCACACTTAGCATTATGCTAAATCAAGATGTGCAACGCCGGTGCCGTGGGGCTAGCAAAGCAAAGCAAACACAGGCCTCGTTGACTCTGATTTAAGAAAGAAAAAAAACGGCTGACCAAAACAATGTACTCCGCCTCCGCCCCCCCCCCCCCCTCCACCACTGGTTGAATGGTTGTCAATAAATACATAAAGTCATTGAATTACACCGTGAATACGCCTTTGATTTAGATGAATGTATCGTGTCACATGCTGTTTCCATCCCTCCCTCTCCGCGCCGCTCGCTGGGTAAAGTCAATGTGACAGCGCCGGTTGCCATAACACCCGTTTACGCCGTCGAGGGCGATGTTTTCATGCGCTGCGCACTGACATCTGCATTGATGTGATCTAATGCAACATGAGTGTCACGGGCGGAACCGCGCGGCAATGCTGGCATTTCCATGAAAAAAAATTGCTGCCGTCTTTTCTTAAATATAACAGAGAATAAAGACAGTTCTGTGTGTGTGTGTGTGTGTGTGTGTGTGTGTGTGTGCGACAGCTCGACGGTTTGATCTCCGGCAAGAATGTCCCGCCCTTTTCTCTCCGTCTTCTTCTAACTCGCACTTCTCTGTCCGTTACGCGTGGCTTCTGCGTAGGGTATTCTAAATGTGTCAGAATCAGGAATTAAACACGTGAATGTCTCTTAAAGCCGTATGCCAACTTTCTAAATAATTGAAAAGAGGCATGTGGCGATCAAGATGATTTCACAGAGGGTGATCCCCCCCCCCCCCCAACACACACACACATCAAATAGCAACAGATGTGAAATTGCGCTAAATCTTCCCCCAGCTAAAGGAAAGAGGAGAAAAGAGAGGAGAGAGGAGAGAAGAGAGAAGAGAGGAGAGAGAAGAGAGGAGAGAGTAGAGAGGAGAGAGGAGAAAAGAGAGAGGAGAGAGAGAGGGAGAGGAGAGAGAGAATGGGAGATCTCTGGGCTTCTTACACTGCATGGCGCATTCTCGCTGCTTATCACATCTGCAGTGCTGATAAGACCGTCTCGGTGGCTCCGTGGGCGATATAATATTAATCCCCTCTCTCCCACGTCTGCGGATGCACTTAAAGGGAGGTGACAAGCATGACATATCCAGGACCTCCTGATGGCTTGGTGCTCCGCAGAGCAGCCACTAAAGCAGCGCCCCCCCCCCCCTCCCTCCCTCTCTCCCTCGCTCCCCTCCCTCCCCTCCCTCCCCCCAGTACCCTGAAGTGATGTAAATTTGCAGGGGAGTCCAATTTCCATCACAGCCGCTGTCACTGTCATGGTCATTAAACTAAATCAACCCGCTGCATGTCATAGGGCTGCCGTTTTAAAGGCTCCTCAATAATGGAGTTATACTTGGACTGCGGAATCGCAGCGGCACTCACGAGGGCCCGCCTGACCTGATCGGGTGGCCGCCACCGCCACCATCGAGCTGTCGAAAAAAGACCTGATGCCGGCGACACCGCCGCCACCGCCACTTTATTCTTATATCTATATACGCGCCGGCTCTATATTTATATCTTTTGAAATCACCGACTGGTATTGACACGCGAGGCCGCGGTGCAATTATCGCTGGGTAATTGAGGACTTCAGACCTCACTGAATCTCTGTTGCTTGAGCTAATGTCGAAAGGTGGACGGTGGAGGTGGAGGGTGGAGGGGGTATGTAATCCATGAGGTCTGAGATGAAATGGCGAGTTTAATTTTAATGCTCTCTAACAGTGAGCTGAGGTGTGTGTGTGTGTGTGTGCGCTGTGTGGCGTGTGTGCGTGTGTGTGTGTGTGGTGTGTGTGGGTGTGTGTGTGCATGTGCGTGCGTGTGTGGTGTGTGTGTGCGTGTGTGGTGTGCGTGTTCGTGGGTCACTCAGACTGTTATTGCAGCAAGCCGTCACAAAGAGCTGTGGCTCAGAGAGGGCAGAGCGAAGAAAATAGAAAAACAGACGCAGAAGAAAGAAACTACATCACCACAAGCAACAACTCAAAAAAATGGCATTTAAACTAGCAGGGGAAAACAGGGTGAGAGAGAGAGAGAGAGAGAGAGATAGAGAGAAAGAAATACATTGCTCACAACAACAACAACAACAACAACAATTTTGTTATCCTGAGGCCCTGTTCCTGAGAAAGGAAAAAATAAGTACAGAAAAAACCCTGCCTCCATTTCTACCATTCCTCCTCCACCTCAGAAGAGAAATGTGCTCATGTTGCGGAGGAAAAGACAAATGTGTCGGGAGGGAGGGAGGGAGGGAGGGGGGAGACGGTCCGGTGCCGGTGCTGGCTTCCTCTTTGTTGCGCACCGCCCCCCCCCCTTTCCCCTCCAGGGCCCAGCGGACCCTGGGAGCCCAGTGGGCCGGGAGGGTAACAAATAGCGCTTTGTAAGCACTGACCCCGCTGTTCCAGCCAGCCAGCCAGCCAGCCAGCCAGACCGCAAACCTGCACTCCTCTGCTAATGGGCAACCACAGACAAGACGTCCACACCACCACCCATGTAGACAGACACACAGACACACAGAGAGACAGAGGGACTCTGCTGGCTTATTTTCCACTGGTTAGTTTTTCCCCTCTCTCTCTTCACCTCTTTCGCTCTTTATTTCTATATTTCTATCACTCCACTCGTATATCCCCCACCTGTGCTTTCATCATCGCCCCGTCAAAGCCAGGGCCAGGCGGGGCACCGGCTTAATTGTGAGACCTGCAGAAAAACAAATGTCAAAATGTTCATTTTGCGCCCATAACCATTTGGCAGGCGCCCACCAGACGCAGTACAAAGGCAGCGTCTGTTGCGGGCAGGCGCTGTGTGTGTGTATGTGTGTGTGTGTGTGTGTGCGTGCGTGCGTGTGCGTGCTGTGTGTGTGTGTGGTTGGCGCGTGCGGCAGAAGCTCTTCCTAATCAGATATGGCTGATGCCTCGTGTGTGTGTGTGTGTGGTGTGTGTGTGTGTGTACTCCTCACCCCCCAGAGAAGACGTGAGGCAGCGAGGCAGTGTGGAGTGTGGATGGAGAGCCTATCTGGAAATCTGGGCAGCGTGCTCTTATAACGCTCTCTGTCCTGGTGCGCATAGCAGTGTGAAGTGGGCCGCTCCCAAAAAAATGAG
>PIJE02000014.1:159839-179839 GCA_002895965.2 Coryphaenoides rupestris
GGAGGGAGGCATGCAGACCCCCCCCCCCCCCCCACCTCCCCCTCTAACATTTTATTTGTGGTCGGTCTGGTTCATGTCTGTTCGCGGAGTCTGTCAGTGACATGATCGTCTGTCACGGTTGTGCTGTTGTATTTATTAACTTGTTTTCTCTGCAGTTGTCATTATCACATGTATGTACGGTTATCTCCTACTCCACCACTGCATAACACATCGGTATAAGGCGTATTCGGTTTCTTTTGTTTGTGATTTTTTATGCGTTTTCTTGTTTTTCTTGGCAACCTTGTGGACGTATATGTTGTTTATATGGTCGTGTGTTTTGCTCTGGTCTGCGCTCTTTGCAACAGAGGATAGATTTAATAAATGCTAAGCAGCTTTTAGCAGCAACTGTCAGCTCATCGTTTGTTTTTAGTAACTCCTGAATGGTTCAGCAAACCTTTGTACCACATGCTTGTTGTTGTACAGTCCTATCCCCTCCTCGCAATCCTTTGTAGCGTGCTTTGTCAATCTGCTCTCTGCTTCGCTTCAGATAAAGTGCTAGGGTGGTGGATTCTTTTTTTTTTTGTGGGTGTGTGTGTGTTTGTTGACACGGGTTGGTTGATTGTGGTGGTGTTGTTGTTTGGGTTTTGTTTTCGGTTTGGTGGGTTGGTGTTTGGGTTGGAAGACGGCTGGTGGCTCAGTGTGTTTTGTTGTTGTTCTAGGGGTTTTTGTTATTGGTCTTGTGTTTTCTTTTTTGGTGTTGTGGTGGTGGTTGTGTGGGTGTTGTGTTTTTTTTTGGGTTTGGTACACAGTCCTCCTGTCTTTTATATAATGACTTTTTTAATCCGATTGGTTGTGTACTGACCTGGCGGCTGTTAGTTCTCTGCCCTGTCCAGCTCAGTTGTCTCTTGCATGCTACTTTCAGGTCTCACTCAAGTTTTTCCTTTACTACATTTTAGGCTGACTGGATTTGTCCTAGCTTCTTCTCTCTTTCTTTTTCCTCTTCTCTTCTCTCTCTTCTCTCTCTTTCTCTCTCTCTTCTTCTCTCTCTCTCTTCTCTCTCTCTTTTACTCTCTTTCTTCTTTCTCATCTACACTTTTCATTCTGTTCTTCTTCTCTCTTTTCTTCTTTTCACTCTCTGTCTGCGCGTGTTGCTTTACTCTCATTCTTATAGTCTCTCTCTCACGCACTCACTCCCTTACTCTATGTGCTCTCTCTTTCTTTGCTCTCTCTCTTCTCTCTCTCTATCACTCTACACCAGTCGCCCATGTTTGTTTTTTTTTTTTTTTGTTTTTTTTTTTTTTTTTTTTTTTTTTTTTTTTTGGTTCTGGATTTGTTTTATTACCACTTTCTTCCCTCTTCCTTCTGCACCTCCTTTCCTCTTTAGTAATCTCGCCCCTTCTTCCCCAACTTCTCATTTATGTCTCTCTCACACTCTCCCACTCTACTTTTTGTATCGCTTCTATTCTGCTCTCTCTCTCATCCGTCTTCTCTCTCACACCACACACTCTCTCTCATTTGCTTATTTCAAGCTGCAACATTATTCACTATTATTAATATCATACCGTCAATCGTTGTTTGAGGCGATGGCCCTTGGTTTAATTTGGTTCATTTCTTAAACCCCCATCAGTAATTCATACCGAAGGTATTTTTATTATCACTCGCGTATCGCCACTCACTATTATTTTTGACGCGACACCATGAGAGAAGACTCTCTCTTGCACCACTATTTGCTATTCTCTTGCCAGCGCGGGCTTCATTAGATTGTGCCGATTGTGTGTTGTGTGTGTTTGTGTGTGTGTGGTGTTGTGTGTGTGGTTGTGTGCTGTGTGTGTGTGTGTGTAGGTGTACCCCCACCATAGTGTAAGAGGCAGCAGGACATAGCAGACGGCACAGGGAACTGTCATGTGCAGGAACGATAACTAGAGGGGGTGATCTAAACCGGTGTGGACATCAACCTCATTAGAGCCATTGGTATAGCTGCTAAAATTAGTTATACAGCAGGAGCTTTTTCATCCTCTCTCTCTCTCTCTCTCTCTCTCTCTCTCTCTCTCTCCTCTCTCTCTCTCTCTCTCTGTTCTCCGTCTCCGGAGGACAGAAGAACGACGTCCACCGGCTCACCTTATAGCAAATTAGATAATGACGCGCATGGAAATGCGTAGGATTGTTTCGCTCAGTGACAGTCAGTGCCCACCACTCGATTGTTGTGCAACACGGCGGAGAACCCGCCAAAATGTCTGCTCCAGTTATATTTTGTTGGTGCTCTGTGACTGCGATTTTTGGCGCCTCGATCCTGAGGTTTGCCGGCTTTCAAACAACCCCCCCCCCCGCCGTCCCTCCCTCCCCCCCACGGTCTGTTTAAGACGGGTGACTTTACTATGACATTCCAATACCTAAATCCGTTCTTGTTATGATGTTGTAGCACATGACAGTCTTACATTTATGTAGGTACAGTTGCACGCCACCACATATTTCATCAGACTTTTTCACTCATGAAGCCCTTTGATTTAATTATAAGTAGCACCACAGTGACCTCTCCATCGCAGTCGGTATGCTCCAGCTTAGTAACACAACGCTGCGTCGCTTTCAGAAGAAAAATTAACTACTAAAAAATACTCTATAAAGCAAGCAATCAAATTTCATTAGAACTTACTCCCTATCAAATCAGAGAGTTTTAGAGAGAGAGAGAGAGATGATGTAGAGATAGAGATGGGATACAAACAGAAGAAGTGAGTAACAACAACTAAGGACGCATAGCTCCTATCACAGAAAGCGTCAAAGTGGCTGTTTTAAGCGTCGAAATAATAAAAACACACACCCCACGGCGTCCACACACGACACATTAGCTGCGTGGCAGCACGGTCAAAAGTGTACCGCAAAACGTCACACTATGTGTGCAGTGTGTTTCCTATAATAAATTCACAGCGCCCGTTGCAACAACAATGAGTGTGAAGTTTTAGCGGGAAGATTTGGCGGGAGATTTTCGTCCTGGATCCCCCTGAGGGGCCCGGCGTCAATACTTAAGGGTTACATCGGCTTCATTTATTCTTTCTCAGCTCACATCACCGGCGCTGGGCACCGGCAGGTGAGGCGCCCGACCCAGCCGGCCCGCCACAACATTAGGCATCAGGCTGGCTCTTCCAGCCATACACTACTGTACATTAATTGCCCATTTATGACAGCGTTTTGATGCGAGACGCCAAAAGATATAACTTTAAAAACAGGTCTCTCTGCGATGGCCGACTCCCGGGGCGGCAGACAGCAGGCAGTGAACTCACTGACTCCGTGTATTCCGTCACTGCCAGTACGGTAGCTAAGGTTACGAAAGGAGGACAAAGATGTCTATTTTTTATCATGTCTCGTCTGTGTGGGGGCGTGTGCATGTGTGTGATGTGTGTGTGTGTGTGTGTGTGTGTGTGTGTGTGTGTGTGTTTGTACGTCTTGGCATTATTAATAGTACTTCACATTGTTTAGCATATTGTATGTTCTTAGATGTTGGTAATGTGCTCAGAATGGCACGTCTGCTCTTATCCCAGCTATTATACAGGCAACCTAGCAATTATAAAACTCGTTCTATTAACCTTGCAATCTATGAATGCTTGAAACCTGCTCTATTCTTATCTTTATGTACCACAGTGATATATTGCTGTCTCTTTTACAAATGTACTCTTTGTAAGTCGCTTTGGATAAAAGCATCTGCCAAATGCCCTAAATGTAAATGTAAATTTAATGTAAAGGTTATATCAAAAAAATCTGATTAGAATTTTGCAATCTCTCTTAATTGATGTGAAGGGGGTCTTCAATTAAGCAGGTCTCCTCCTCCTCCTCCTGGGTGCTGGGAGCTGCTGCTCACTGGCTCGGGTGGAGGTGTGGTTGTGGGTGGACATGCGGGTGGAGTTATGGGTGGAGGTGCTGGTGTGGGGGTCGGGGTGGGGGTGGCGGTGGACTGCGGCGTGACTTTGATGTCGCCCGGCTCCTCCGAGGGCTCTTCCTGCATCTTGGACTTCAAAACGCACTGTAGCTCATCACGGTGAACAGCTCGGAGAGGTCGGCACCAGCCCCACAGACACACCTGGAGGACCACACACACACACACACACACACACACACACACACACACATACACGCACACACGCGCATGTGCACACGCACAAACACACACACACGTGCATGCACACACACACGCACACACAAAGACCATTTTTTTTTAACAACTTCATTCTTTCTGTCGGATGAAAAGGGCTAATGGTTAACCCTGGGGGACAGAAGTTAGTTGTCTGTACTTTAATGTCTTGAAACCTGATAGCTTGATGAACGATGTCTCTCTCTCTCTCTCTGTATCTCTATTGAATGTTGACTCATCGGTCTGTGGTCTGTCTGATTCAGTGGTGACCGTGACTGTCTGGTGGTCTGCGGGGTATCTGTGTGTGTGTGTGTATGTGTGTGTGTGTGTGTGTGTGTGTGTGTGTGTGTGTGTGTGTGTGTGTGTGTGTGTGTGTGTGTGTGTGTGTGTGTGTGCACTCGTGTGTGTGGGCGTACGTGTGTTTGCATGCGTGTGTTACTCATCAACACCTCCCTGTACTGCTTACCTAAGTCGGGCTAATTTAGAAGTCGACAGTTCCAACGTGATATTGAAAAACATGTCGCATGATAAAAAAAGATTTCTCTCACTCTCACCTAATTCAACTTCAAAATGACAAAAGTGTGCAGTTTGGATTTAATTCTTTACCTTGAAGCATTTTTTGAACCTCCTGCTGACCAGATACAAGGCGATGGGGTTGATGCAGGAGTTGAGGGACGCCATATTAATACCAAAGTAGTCCAACACCAGAAACACACTGGAATAGAGAGGAGGAGGGGAAGTCAAGGTTTGGGGGTTAAAGAAAATTCCAGGAATGTGTGGCATGTACGGCATTCCCGATGGACAGAGGAAAGAACACTGGATTCCTGACAGTCACCTGAGTAGCTGACATCGGTTGGGGTCGGTTGGGTCGTAGATGGTGAGTTTGAGAATTCTGCTCAGGTACAGCGGCAACCAACACACGGCGAAGACCAGCACCAAACAGAACACGGTCTTGGCCACCTCTCGTCTCTGGATAAAAAACGAAAAACAATTACAGAATGTTTAACAGAAATACATAAATAAATAAGTGCAATAGGCGAGCGATGTGCTAAGTAAGAATGTAATTTAAATTTGAATACAAAATGTCCACCTTTCCCATTTCCACTTGTAAAAGTAGAAGTTCTAGGAACAATATAATCCTAATAATGTTCATTTTGTATCGCACTTTTCAAAACACACTTTGTAGCAAGAATAAAATCACCTCATAAAAACATTCAAAAAAAATCCATATATCTTTTAAAAATAAAAGAGAGTTGAACATTTGGACAGAAAGAGAAGATAAAATGGAAACATGGCTGAGAGAGTTTAGAGTTTAGACATTAAAAGCGAGTTTGGAGAGATGAGGGAAGTCTTGAAGGTGGAGATGAAGAAGGTGGAGGAGTTCCGGGTGGGTTAGTTTGTGGTAGAGAAGGCCCCTGTCGCCCCAGGCTGCCCCACCGCACCTGTGGTGATGTCATCGGGTGTCTTAATAATATATATTTATCGAGTGGGGAGGGGGTGGGCGGGGGGGGCGGGGTGTGTGGTGGGGTAAACAGCGATCTGTTTACCGGTGTTGTCAGGTGAACATCTGCTTTGGCACTCTCATCCTCCTCCAATGAGGGAGAGAGAGAGAGAGAGACGGCAGCTCTCTGACTCGATCTACCTACCTGTGGCCCCGGGGCCTAAGTCACTCCCAGCCGAGCCATTACATCAGGCGAGCTCTGTGTGTGTCTTTTTTATCACCGCGGCGCCCTCCACCGCCATCACCCGTGACATCATGCATCACCGTTGTCAAATCACTGTTTTGGTCAGAGCGTTTTCGCCGGAGCATGACAACAGCACAACAACAACAACACAACAACATCCGCCTCCTCTGTCCTCGTCCCGGGACACCGTGCTGACAAATATCGATTTATATATATATTTTTTGTGTATTGTTATTATTACAGTATACGCTTGTCATGCACATGGTAAATGGTAAATGGATTGCATTTATATCATCGCTTTTATCCAAAGATCTTTACAGTTGCCTCACATTCATCCATTCATACACCGACGGCGGTGTCACACTGCTAATGCGCACCAGGACAGAGAGCGTTATAAGAGCACGCTGCCAGATTTCCAGATAGGCTCTCCATCCACACTCCACACTGCTCGCTGCTCACGTCTTCTCTGGGGGGTGAGGAGTACACACACACACACACACACACACACACGAGGCATCAGCCATATCTGATTAGGAGAGCTTCTGCCGCACGCGCCAACCACACACACACACGCACGCACACGCACGCACGCACACACACACACACACACATACACACACACAGCGCCTGCCCGCAACAGACGCTGCCTTTGTACTGCGTCTGGTGGGCGCCTGCCAAATGGTTATGGGCGCAAAATGAACATTTTGACATTTGTTTTTCTGCAGGTCTCACAATTAAGCCGGTGCCCCGCCTGGCCCTGGCTTTGACGGGGCGATGATGAAAGCACAGGTGGGGGATATACGAGTGGAGTGATAGAAATATAGAAATAAAGAGCGAAAGAGGTGAAGAGAGAGAGGGGAAAAACTAACCAGTGGAAAATAAGCCAGCAGAGTCCCTCTGTCTGTCTGTGTGTCTGTGTGTCTGTGTGTCTGTCTGCATGGGCGGCGGTGTGGACATCTTGTCTGTGGTTGCCCATTAGCAGAGGAGTGCAGGTTTGCGGTCTGGCTGGCTGGCTGGCTGGCTGGCTGGAACAGCGGGGTCAGTGCTTACAAAGCGCTATTTGTTACCCTCCCGGCCCACTGGGCTCCCAGGGTCCGCTGGGCCCTGGAGGGGAAAGGGGGGGGGGCGGTGCGCAACAAAGAGGAAAGCCAGCACCGGCACCGGACCGTCCCCCCTCCCCTCCTCCCTCCCTCCCTCCCGACACATTTGTCTTTTCCTCCGCAACATGAGCACATTTCTCTTCTGAGGTGGAGGAGGAATGGTAGAAATGGAGGCAGGGTTTTTTCTGTACTTATTTTTTCCTTTCTCAGGAACAGGGCCTCAGGATAACAAAATTGTTGTTGTTGTTGTTGTTGTTGTGAGCAATGTATTTCTTTCTCTCTATCTCTCTCTCTCTCTCTCTCTCTCACGCCCTGTTTTCCCCTGCTAGTTTAAATGCCATTTTTTTGAGTTGTTGCTTGTGGTGATGTAGTTTCTTTCTTCTGCGTCTGTTTTTCTATTTTCTTCGCTCTGCCCTCTCTGAGCCACAGCTCTTTGTGACGGCTTGCTGCAATAACAGTCTGAGTGGAACCCACGGAAACGGCTGACAGCCACACACACGCACGCACATGCACACACACGCACGCACATGCACACACACGCGCACACACACGCGCACACACACGCGCACACACACGCGCACACATACGCGCACACACGCACACACACATGCCGACACACACCACCTCAGCCTCCATCTCCGTGTAGAGAGCATCTTAAAATTAAACTCACCATTTCATCTGAGACCTTATGGATTGCATACCCCTCCACCTCCACCTCCACCGTCCACCTTTCGACATTAGCTCAAGCAACAGAGATTCAGTGAGGTCTGAAGTCCTCAATTACCCAGCGATAATTGCACCGCGGCCTCGCGTGTCAATACCAGTCGGTGATTTCAAAAGATATAAATATAGAGCCGGCGCGTATATAGATATAAGAATAAAGTGGCGGTGGCGGCGGTGTCGCCGGCATCAGGTCTTTTTTCGACAGCTCGATGGTGGCGGTGGCGGCCACCCGATCAGGTCAGGCGGGCCCTCGTGAGTGCCGCTGCGATTCCGCAGTCCAAGTATAACTCCATTATTGAGGAGCCTTTAAAACGGCAGCCCTATGACATGCAGCGGGTTGATTTAGTTTAATGACCATGACAGTGACAGCGGCTGTGATGGAAATTGGACTCCCCTGCAAATTTACATCACTTCAGGGTACTGGGGGGAGGGAGGGGAGCGAGGGGAGGGGGGGAGCGAGGGGAGCGAGGGAGAGAGGGAGGGAGGGGGTGGGGGGCGCTGCTTTAGTGGCTGCTCTGCGGAGCACCAAGCCATCAGGAGGTCCTGGATATGTCATGCTTGTCACCTCCCTTTAAGTGCATCCGCAGACGTGGGAGAGAGGGGATTAATATTATATCGCCCACGGAGCCACCGAGACGGTCTTATCAGCACTGCAGATGTGATAAGCAGCGAGAATGCGCCATGCAAGAAGCCCAGAGATCTCCCAGCGTATATTAGAGACAAGCATCTCCCTCTCTCTCTCTCTCTCTCTCTCCCTCTTCCTCTCTTTCTGTCCTTCTCTGTGTTGTTGCTTTCTGGGTTTTTCCACACAATGCTCTTTGAGTTTCCGTGCAGCTTTAGCGGGGGGAAATTCAGCGCAATTTCACATCTGTTGCTATTTGATGTGTGTGTGTGTGTGTGTGTGTGTGTGTGTTGGGGGGGGTGGAGGGGATCACCCTCTGTGAAATCATCTTGATCGCCACATGCCTCTTTTCAATTATTTAGAAAGTTGGCATACGGCTTTAAGAGACATTCACGTGTTTAATTCCTGATTCTGACACATTTAGAATACCCTACGCAGAAGCCACGCGTAACGGACAGAGAAGTGCGAGTTAGAAGAAGACGGAGAGAAAAGGGCGGGACATTCTTGCCGGAGATCAAACCGTCGAGCTGTCGCACACACACACACACACACAACACACACACACACACACAGAACTGTCTTTATTCTCTGTTATATTTAAGAAAAGACGGCAGCAATTTTTTTTCATGGAAATGCCAGCATTGCCGCGCGGTTCCGCCCGTGACACTCATGTTGCATTAGATCACATCAATGCAGATGTCAGTGCGCAGCGCATGAAAACATCGCCCTCGACGGCGTAAACGGGTGTTATGGCAACCGGCGCTGTCACATTGACTTTACCCAGCGAGCGGCGCGGAGAGGGAGGGATGGAAACAGCATGTGACACGATACATTCATCTAAATCAAAGGCGTATTCACGGTGTAATTCAATGACTTTATGTATTTATTGACAACCATTCAACCAGTGGTGGAGGGGGTGGAGGGGGCGGAGGGGGGGGGGGGGGGGCGGAGTACATTGTTTGGTCAGCCGTTTTTTTTCTTTCTTAAATCAGAGTCAACGAGGCCTGTGTTTGCTTTGCTTTGCTAGCCCCACGGCACCGGCGTTGCACATCTTGATTTAGCATAATGCTAAGTGTGAGTGTTTAGAATTATGAAATGCTAATAGTGTTTTGTGTTGCCTTTTTCCCCCCGGAGTAAACAAGTGACCCCGGATTACCCGGCAAACGTAAACTAATGCTAATCCAGACGTCGTGCCTCCTCCTCCTCCTCCTCCTCCTCCTCCGCCACCATGATCTGTGCTCACGAAGCTTAGTGCAGCCTAGCCTGGCAGTAGGGGGGGGACGTGTTTACAACCAAATAAATGCATTTAACCAAATAAATACCTGCATATAAATATCTCACACAGCGCGTAAGAGACAGCGACATTTATTTTGACACGCCGTGTTCGTTGTTGTTATACACACACACATATATATATATTTATATTTTTTCTTCTGATTCTCTTATCTTATGTATATTTCTGCTGCTGCTGCCCTCACTTGTGTATCTGCCCTTACCTACTTGTACTTGTATTACTTGTATATTTATAGTACTCAATATTCAATCAATACTTCTGGAGTCAACATAACATTACATTTTATAATGTATAACTTTTACCATTATTATGTATATTGTGTTAGTGTATTATCTTATTATGTATGTATGTATTAATTGTGCCGCTCGATGTATACTACATATGTATATGTATGTATGTGTGCATCTATATGTATATATGTATATTTCCAATGAATATACATACATATATATATGTATAAACATTTCTATTCTTACTATTTTATCTTTTTTTGCCTACTTTTTTGCGTACTGTCGCCAATGTCACAACAATTCCAGTGTTCAGAATAGCCCTGTGTTGTGATGTACATGTGAGAATAAAACACTTTGACTTTTGACTTTGACTTTACTATTATATATATATATATATATGTATATGGTGGTTGGTATGCCCGTCAGGGCCGACCCGCTCACACCACGCCGAGGATGCGTGCCACCCACCAGCGGCAGGGCATGATGACGCGGCAGGCCACGCGGCACCCGGCATAGTTGTAGGGCCAGGGCCAGTAGCCGCGCAGGGGCTCGCACACACGCTGGCAGTGGGTGTAGCTGCGGCGGCACTCGGAGCAGCAGATTCCCAGGTGGTCCAGCATGGGGTCGAAGGTCGGGGCCTCCGAAGCTCCCGATCCCGCCGCCGCCCCCGGTTTACGCTGCCAGGCAGAGAGGAAAAACAACAGAGCAACCATTAATAAACAATGTAAATAACCCAATTACATTTGTATGGCCCTAGAAAGCTAAAATAATGATTTTGTTTAATATAAGTATTGCATCTTATTTGTTCTATTTCTGGCTGTCCTGCATTTGGGTCATGTGGTGGCTGGTTTAAGCAACCTCACCTGGCCCGAGTTAGAGTCTGGGGGCTGCTGAGTGAGGCTTGCACACCTGGGGTATGTTGATTAGTTAATGCCCACAGGTTAAACCAGTCATCCCCACACACATTCACTCGAGGAGCGCTAGCACTCCCCACAAACCAACTCTGCAATGAACTGGTTTTCATAAAATCTGCCAGCCAGTGTCTTGTGGCCGGAGGAGCCCAGAGAAGCCATGGCAGAAGTAGCTCAGAAGGTGAGAGCGGTTGTCTGGCAACAGGAAGGTTGCTGCTTCGATCCCTGGTTCCTCCTAGCTAAGTGTTGAGGTGTCCCTGAGCAAGACACCACCTAACCCTAACTGCTCCTGACGTGTTGGTTGTTACCTTGCATGGTTGACACCACCGTCGGTGTATGAATGGGTGAATATGAGGCAACTGTAAAGGGCTTTAGATATATAAATGCAATGCCGAGGATCGAACCAGCAACCTTCCTGTTGCCAAACAACCGCTCTTACCTCCTGAGCTACTGCCGCCCCATCAGCAGTATATTCGGATGACTTCATTGATTGACAATCGCAAATAAATAGCTTCAATTCTTACGTGGTATGGATTCTCTGGATTGTACGCTGACCCTCCAGCCGACTGCCCTTCATCTCCTCCATCTCCTCCCTCCTCCTCCTTTCCTACGAGCACGCCTCTCAGGCCCCTGTCTCCTCCCTCCTCTCCTCCTCCCGCTCCTCCTCCTATGGCTCCTCCCGGCCCCCCGGTGTTCGTCTGTTCCTCCGCCGCCGGCGCCTCAACCTCCTCGGCGTGGAGCTGCCGCTTGGTGCGCTTTGTGTCTCTTCTCTTCCGCCGCTCGCCATCTGTTACAGCGCCGGGCCACAGGAGGTAGGGTATACTGGGTCAGAAGCACCACCATCACCACATCCATCACTTACACCACCACATCCACCACCACCACCACCAACATAACCACCACCACCACTAACTTCCACCATGACCACCACCACATCCACCACCAACATGACCACCTCCACCACCACCACTACATCCACCACGACCACCACCACATCCACCACCACCACCACCACCACCACCACATCCACCACCAACATCATCACATCCACCACCACCACCACCACCACTAGTGCTCAATCGCTCCACAGCACCAGAGGACCGATCTTGTCTCAGTCGTTCTGAAAAATTGAGTGAGCTGTGCGCTGATATCAAAAACGTTCTTGCATATTTCAATAGCATTTATTATTATTTTTTTTATTAATGCGCAGCTGTTCATTTTTTTTTGTCTTTTTCTTTTCTTCAGTCTGCTAAGTCGCTAAGTAAATGTATTGCACTGTATGTCCTGGTGATGTGGAAGTTAGGTCTCTCTCGCGGCTTAAACATGGTTTCTACATGGTAAAAGAAGAAGTGTGCGCATATCATATCATATCTCATGTATCATATCATATCATATCTCATGTATCATATCATATCATTTACACGCACAGGGGGATAAAAGATCACACACACAAACGAAAATATCATGTTGGAGGAACACGCTCCAAATTCACATTTAAAATATTGGAACTGGATTTGACCTAGAAGCCGAAATAGCCAAATAGACAAACTGTGTCAGAACACAAGCTGCCCTCCGTCTACAGAGAGCATAGAACAGCAGAGAGGGAGAGAGGCTGGGTTTCCTATGCTTCTGCCGAAATGCTGAAATGTCGGCTTCCGACATTTCTGTTGCGCTGTTTTCATTCGTTTGGCGGGGGGGGGGGGGGGGGGTCAATGCAATTCGGAAAAGTCGCTCCCCGAATCTGGTGTGTCCCAAAAAACCCTCCTGCGCCCCGCCCCCGTCCTGAGCGATAAGGTAGACTAGTGGGGGTATGAAAGGGGGCAGGGCTTGGAGGCCGGTGCCAGATCTCTGTAGGTTGACGGCCAGCCTCCTATACTCTAGTACCGCTCCAATAGCTGCCAGTTCTGTGGAACTATACAAGGTAAAGTCGAATTAGGGCGTCCAATTTGTTCTGATCTCTGAAGAACACTTCCGAAGAAGCATACAGAGGCCTTTAGCAGAGAGACGGCACCGTACCAGAAGAGGGGTAACCTTTGGGGTAGGTGGGGTGGAGCCAGTAAACGGGCGTGTCAGAGCCGCACAGAGCCCGGATCTTGGCGCTGAGGAAGCGGGTGTCCTTCATGGGATGGTCCGCGGCGACCCAGATCACAGAGTCCTCGTCCAGCCAGACCGGGACCGTGTCCTCCGTCTAGAGAGAGGGAAGGGGAAGAGCGAAGCAATCCCGAGGCAAAATGGTATTTCTCTCTCAAAAATCTCATCGGGAGAAACAAACAATTGCAAAATCATGATAGAAGCATCTCAGTGTGAAATAACTTGAGATGAGTTGGTGGTGATCAGAATCAGAATCAGCTTTATTGCCTTAGTTTTTGCAAACAAGGAATGTGCTTTCGTGAAATTGGTGCATAACATTGAACATTAAACAGAAAGTAATACAGAAATAAAATAAAAAATATATATACAGTATAATATATATAAACAGTATAGATATGCAAAAGATATTTAAAAAAAAGAAGCAATTAAAAGGTGCAATTTAAAGAAAACATGTGCGTTAATGTAATGCAATAGTGTCCATAGGGGGTGGGAATCAGTGGAGTTGTGGTGTGTTTGTTGTTGTATGTTCTTAGATGTTGGTAATGTGCTCAGAATTGCACATCTGTTCTTATCCCAGCTAATATGCAGGCAATTATGAAACTCAGTCTATTAGCCTTGCTAATAGACTGAATGCTTGAAACCATCTCTATTATTATCTTTATGCACCACAGTGATATATTGCAAATGCCCTAAATGTAAATGTAAATGTGTGTTATGGTGTGGTGTGTGGTGTTACTTTGTGTAGTATACCAGGTCAAAGGTCAGCCTCCCCGTGTAGCTGCCCAGCAGGTCCGGGAGGGAGGCTTTGATGTGCGGCTTGATGTAGCACTTCTCTCCCCGGAAGAATCTGAGTGCCGTGATGCCCTGGATTAAAGAAATCACAGGCGTGCCATATTTACACACAGCATGCCTTTGCTAACTTTCCTCAGCAAATGCCAAGGAGGCGGTGTCGCCGTCTGCTGGGCGGGGGTGGGTGGGGGTGGGTGGGGGTGGGTGGTGGTGGTGTGTGAATGAAGGCCAAACCTCGACCCAACTCACGATCTGAAAGTCGTGGAGCTCCACCGCCTTCTCCTCGCCGCTGCCCGTGGTGAAGGTTTCCTGCTGGTTGTCGCCGTCGATCTCCACCGAGCCCTTGGTCAGCTCACCGTTGATCTGCATGCTGTAGTGGATGTTGTGAACCTGCATGGGCAAACGTTCATATGTTAATATTAAATATTGTTCATATTGACACACTGTACATCTATCCATTTATATACAGTATCTATCCATCCATCTATACCTATCTCTCTATCTCTCTCTATCTTTATCTGTCTATCTGTCTGTCTATCTATCTATCCATCTATCCATCTATCTCTATCTGTCTATCTAACCATCATTCTATCTATCTCTATCCATCTATTTACCTATTTACCTATCTATCTATCTATCTATCTATCTATCTATCTATCTATCTATCTATCTATCTATCTATCTATCTATCTATCTATCTATCTATCTATCTATTTGTCTGTCTGTCTATCTATCTATCTATCTATCTATCTATCTATCTATCTATCTATCTATCTATCTATCTACCTGTCTATCTGTCTATCTGTCTGTCTGTTTGTCTGACTGTCTTTCTATCTATCTATCTATCTATCTATCTATCTATCTATCTATCTATCTATCTATCTATCTATCTATCTATCTATCTATCTATTTTGTTGGTTTGTGTGTGTGTTTGTCTGTCTGCTTGTCTGTATGCCTGCCTGTCTGTCTGTCTGTCTGTCTGTCTGCCTGCCTGTCTGCCTGTCTGTCTGTCTGCCTGTCAGACTTTGACAGGGGAGCTTGATATGAAACTCATAAACAGTCAACAGTCTCCAATAAGACACAATTGCCCTACGGATATATACACTACAGTATACACTACAGCAGCAGGAATGTAATAGTTTGCTCTGGATCAAGATTCAATTTGACATCAATTGAATTCATTTTAACCTCGATGTTTACTCAAGGGTCCGAAGTGCAAATAGCCACATCATGAATGGTACGATTGGAGGCGCACGGCAGCCTGTATCACTTACGTTTTTATCACTGGTCTTCCACTGGTAGAAGGCGCCGACGGACGCGCACAGCATCACCAGCGCGCCGACGACAAGCGCCACCGCCGCGCACTTCAGGAGCCGACGCACCGTGGACGGCGGCGTGGAAGCGTACACCTGGTTTAACACACATGATGATGGTCAAATCTAATACATTTTTTCTTCTTCCTTGGAATGGCCTATATATATATATATATATATATATGTTTTAAAGTGACTTAGATGAGGGCCTACCGGGGCCACGCAGTGCTGCAGGTGCGTCACGGGTCCGAAAGAGCCACTTTGCACTTTCTCTGAGGTTCCTGTCATCCCGGTGTCGCCTGTGGCCAACATAGCCCTCCGAGTCTCCGACGGTGACTGCTCGGCGTTTGAAAAAGCAAAGACGACCCAGAAGACGAAGTAGAGCAGAGACTGAGAACTCCCTCGAAAATCACAATTGGGTGTGAGTGACGTGCAGCATTTTTATTAGATGAGGGGAAATGAAGTGACCCCAATGTTGTTGGGTGGGTGCCTGGATAAAGATAGCCTGGGCTACCTGCGGTTGTGGTGTGTATGATGATTTCAGTGGTGGAAAAGCTACTAAGATCTTTTACTTTAGTAAAAGTAATCTTACCACACGACAGAAATGCTGTTGTACAAGTAAAAGTCCTGCATTGGAAATATTGCTGAAGTAAAAGTACTAAAGTATTACCAAAATATACTTGAAGTCCTCATTATGCAGAATGGCCAAGAAAAATATACGTCATATTATTGGTTTAGAATTATTTGGCGTATAAATGTGTTCCTGTGCAGCTATATTTTGTACATTATACTTTACAAGTATAATGTTTACTGCTGGGTAGCTTGTGAGTTGCCCCCTGGGGACCAATAAAGCCAGAATGATATTACGTTTTTATTGATTATATGTTGTATTGTTACTATTAATCCGCAGAGTACGTAGTAAATAAAGCTGTCAGATAAATGTAGTGGAGTACAACATAAATATCAGCGATCTAATAATATTAGATATCTGAGTGGAGTAGAAGTACCTCAGATTGGTACTTACAGTTTTTCTCAATTGTTTACACACAAAAACGTATGTGGAACTTATGACACAATGACCACAAACTGTAACTCATGTGCCAACTCCCTAAACCAATTCTGCTGAACTGTAAACACATTTCCTGCTTTAGACCCAGATTTCAATTCTAAAACACACTTTCTTCTTTTTGCGCACTTCATCAATGCCAAATCTCCTTGTGTTTAGACAGAACACAATGGCACAAGTGAGCTCCTGGTTGAGAGAACAATGGATTGAAGTGAGAGGTGATCTGAGAGGCAGAGGAGTGAGAGTAAGAGGAGGACGAGGAAGAGGAAGAGGAGGATGAGGAAGAGCAAGAAGGAGAGCCATTATCTCTGATGAGATTCGGCCACTGTGGTCGACCATGTGGTCAACCATGGTTTGACCATGCAGGAGGCTGGCCAGAGAGAACATTGCCTGTGATGTCGATGAGGTCCTGTGGCCAGACAGGAACCGAAGACAGGATGTAGCCTCGTTTCTTTGTCCTTTTTTACTGTATTTTACATTTTTCTTTCTTTGTTTCTTGACTGTACTGGCGTATTTTCTATTGTTTGCTCTGTGTAAATCATGTACACATCCAGTTGTGTTTGCTGTGATGTATAGGCTACAGCAGTTTTGGAGAAAATAAATATTTTTGTTGTTACTGTATATTTGTGTGTTGTTTTACATTTGAGTAAAAATATTATCCAATTATATTTTACAACAGGAGTAAGCGTACACTAAACACTGAACATGAAAAGGCATGATGCTCCTGATAAGGCCTTCATACTGATGTTTTCCCATTCATCGTAGTGCTTTCCATTCAGCACATCAGTGTTCAATTGGTTGTTAGAAATGTGTCCTCATATGATGGTCTGTGTGTCGTTTGAACACAAAATACCATTTTGAGACATAACATTGTTTTGAAGGCAAAGTAGCATTTTGCAGGCGATATATAGGGTTTAGCATTGTGTGTGTGGTTTTTGGATTTTGTGTTTAGAGTTTTGAGAAAATTAGGTATGCTTTCAAAAAATGTGTGTAAGCAATTGAGAAAAACTGTAAGTGCAGTACTTAGTTACTTTCCACTACTGGTTGTTTTCCAGTAAGGCATTATTATATCCATCCTGCATCTTTCACTTTTCATAAAGATGTGGTCCAATAAGAACTACTTCGAACTATACTGTAATATTTTGCCCTCATGCAGAGTATGGCTCTTGTGGGCTGGTGAGTCAATCAAGGGGCCAGCAAGGGGCCAAACCTCGGAGGCCTTTGAGTCTATATTTATACGTCCATGTGAGATGACGCCCTGGTGATAAACAGACAAATAAACAAAACCACTCCAGTGGTTTCTGCCTTATGCTCGTTCTAATCTGACAACAAGGGGGATCCAATCTCACGGTCAAGGTTGCCTGCACTTTACCGCGCCACAACAACATCAACAACAGAAGGAAAGGTGAATGCATGCTGGAGTGATTTGAATATATATGTGCTGTTGCACCCTTGTTGCTTAGGAACAGATTCAATCAGATTTCGGAATAATTGGAAAGCTGCAAGGCAATCAGAAAAGGTGAAAATAATCTTTGACCCTCGGAAAATATAATTGAAAGAGCATTTGATAAGCATTTGCATGCAAATTGTGGGCGACTGTAATTATATTGTCTCGCACCTTGTAAAGAATGTGCTAGCTTTCCCCATCATTGTCATCGGACTGTACTTAACCTACTGTACTTTATAATCCCAGACGCAAATTAAATGTGTTCATGTGGCTAACGAACGGTATTCAGAGTGCATTATGTGTATGTCTGAAGAAAATTGGCACCGGTCCTGCCCACCCAATTTATTGTAATTGTATTATTATAAGCCCAGCAGAGACTTCATTCACAGTGCGATGTCTCCCGCCACACACCGCCTCACATTATAACCTCGGGAGAATAAAATGTTTTTCAGGAGGCTATTTATTTGTGCAACAATGTGACAAATTCAACCACATGACATGATAATCTTTGATATTGATTGTTTTCCACCTTTTTTAAAGGCCCCTTTTGGGCTCCGAGCCCATTTGTCATGCCCATTAAATATAACACATGCTTTGCAAAATTCATAAGAAAATTGTTTTGGTTTCTTTCCGTTTTTTCTTCTGTCTTTTTTTCTTCTTTTTTTTAACAGTGATTCATTATGAAAAATATATTATCAATGTACAAAATCTGGCCTATTTGCATATTTCACATGGTACGGTAAACATTCATAAATAAACCTGTACAAGGGGAGACACACTGCAGGAACAACCAACACGGAGTCAAGTAAGATAAAGAAGATTGAGTCCCAGGCTTGATTAGTTTGCTTCCCCCCCTCCCCCACCCCCCATGTCTTTATACAACGTCCAACGTTCATCCTCCACAGCGTTCCATTCACGAGTGCGAGTACTCCGGGATGGAGATCTCGTCCGTCTCCTGTATGCGGGCGGGCGTGGGCGGGCCCACCAGGATGTAGTCGAACTCCTGGTGCTGCACCTGCTCGTAGACGCTCTGCAGGGCGTGGGGCTTGGCCAGGTGCTGCTGCTGCTGCTGCTGCTGGGGCACCGGGTAGTAGATCTCTCGTCGGGCATCCCGGGGCAGCGAGGCCGTCCGGCTGGAGGAGAAGGTGGACAGGTGCGGCCCCACCCCCACCGCCGTCGCCAGGCTGGTGTTGGGCCGGCTGGCCGAGGGGCTCCAGCAGCGGTCTGAGTGGCCCAGCACCTTGCACTCGCTGGTGCACGCCCAAAGACCTGCGCAGGGGAACACCCAGTGACTCGGTTAGCTTCACAGTAGCAATGTTAGCATGGGGCTACACAGTGTAATGACTTGGTTAGCTTCACGGTAGCGATGTTAGCATTGGGAGCACACAGTGTTAGTGACTTGGTTAGCTTCACGGTAGCGATATTAGCATTGGGAGCACACAGTGTTAGTGACTTGGTTAGCTTCACAGTAGCGATGTTAGCATGGGGACCATACAGTTCTATCTATCTATCTATCTATCTATCTATGTCTATCTATCTATCTATCTATCTATCTATCTATCTATCTATCTATCTATCTATCTATCTATCTATCTATCTGTCTGTCTGTCTGTCTATCTATCTATCTATCTATCTATCTATCTATCTATCTGTCTATCTATCTATCTATCTATCTATCTATCTATCTCTCTCTCTCTCTCTCTCTCTTTCTGTGCATCTATCTGTATTAGGGCTGGGTGATATGGAAAAATGTATTATCACTATAATTATGGGTAATTTGACACAATATCGATGAATATCACAATATGCCAATTAATTAAATATACCATTCTAAACAGTCTAACTGAGAGTCATTACATTGATGTTCATACTCATATTTGATCAATTTAAGGGTCTTCTGATGGTAATTAGTTTATAGACATCACGATAACTCGATATCTTCATTGCATGACGATACCAATACCAAAGATGATAAACGATAATACTGAATTATTGCCCAGCCCTAATCTCTCTCTCACGCTCCCATTCCCCCCCCCTCTCTCTCTCTCTCTCTCTCTCTCCCTCTCTGTCTCACTCTCTTTCTATCTATCTCTGTCTCTCTTTCTATCTTCCTTTCTTTCTCACTCTATCTCTCTATTGACTATATATCTCTCTCTCTCTCTCTCTCTCTCTCTCTCTCTCTCTCTCTCTCTCTGTTTGTCTATGTGTGTCTAACCTGTTCCAGCTAATGGGATAAGTATTGATCAGCATATTGACTTATCTACGTACATACGTCATTCTCCTCAGATCCTTAGCCCTTCACGGCAAAACCGACACCAACAACAGATGAAGTGTTTCTAAATGCACAGCGGGGGGGGCGCGCATACTCACTGTGTGGCGTCAGGGAGTCCTTCTTGTGCGTGTCTCCGCTGATGTCCGAGTCGCTGTCGTTGAAGTCGCTGTCTCCCTTGCCGCTGTCCTTGCCGCTGATCTGCGGGTCCCGGGCCGAGATGGTGGTGAACGAGTTCCCCTTCCATATGGTGACGGGCCTCAGGGTCTCCTTCCCGTATCCCGGGAGCGTGGAGGAATACCCCTGCAGGACGGGGGGCAGAGCGTTACGTTGGGATGAAATATGAGTAGAACAACAACAA
>PIJE02000014.1:184839-192339 GCA_002895965.2 Coryphaenoides rupestris
AACACACACACACACACACACACACACACACACACACACACACACACACACACACACACACACACACACACACACACACACAGGCGTGCATCACACACACCACAGGCCTGCACAACATAACACACACACACACACACCACACACACACACACACACACACACACACACACACACACACACACACACACACACACACACAGGCACACACACACACAACAAAGGAAACTTTCCAGGAAGAAAACACATTTCAAATGTACTGTTGGCCCACAGACACAATTCCATTTTTAATGGGATTGTAAACCCGCGTGGTTCCAGGGGGATCCCGTTGCATTCTGGAGTCGTCTAATCACTCCAGCCCGTAATGCGCCTGCAGTGACGCCGCGTTGCAGTGCCTTTATGGAAGGCACTTAGCTCTTCATTATTTTGGCCAAGATTAGAAATCAGAGGCAAATTACAGTGTGGTGGGAGCTCAGGTTCACTGACTGTTTGGCTCTGGCAGGGTGAGAGAGCGGGGGGGAGGCGAGGAGGGAGGGAGGGGAGAGGGGAGAGGGGGAGGGAGGGGGAGAGGGGGAGGGAGGTGGAGGGAGGGAGGGCGGGGAGGGAGGGAGTGGGGCAGAGGGGATCATTGAATATGATCATCATCTCCTGGGTCTCCCTCCCCCCTCCCCCCTGCCCCCCCCCCCCTCCCCCACCAGCATCCCAACACATACCCTCCTGCCTCTCTCTCTCTCTCTCTGTGTCTCTCCACTCTGCTTCTCTCCTTTCTATCTTTCTCCCTCTCTCTCCCTCATGTTTCTCTCCTCCTTTCCCTCTCTCGTCTTTCTCCTCTTGCTTCTCCCTTTCTCTCCTCTCCATCTCTCTCCCCCCCCCCACCCCTCCCCCCCCCCCCTCTCTCCTAACCCTCTCTCTTCCCCTCTCTCCCCCTCTCTCTCCTTCTCTCTCCCATCTTCTCGCCTCCTCTCTCCTCCTCTCTCTCTCTTCTCTCCTCTCTCTCCTCTCTCTCTCCTTCTCTCTCTCTCCTCTCTCTCCCTCCTTCTCTCTCTCCTTCTCTCTCGCCTCCTCTCTCTCCTTCTCTCTCGCCTCCTCTCTCTCCTTCTCCATTGTTATATGCTGTATTTACCCCCCCACCTCTTCATACGGCCCGTAAAGCTGTCACCCTGCGAGCGATTGTTGACACACTATTGTGTGTTTCTTTTTTCTTCTTCCATCTTTCTTCCATTTTAAAAATAGAAAATAAGGATTTGCTTAAAATGCAAAGATTGTTGCGTGTATGGGCACATGATCAAGAACTTTATTTATACTTGTTTATTGTATGGAGAAGGCCAGGCCGATGTGGGTGTTTTTCTCTATATTTTTTATACATCTGCCCACCTTGAGTTACCACAATAACACTTCCTGCTTTTTTTTCTTCCCTTTTTCTCTCTCCCTCTCTCTCTCTCTGTTTCTGAGAATACCAGCGTGTCAATCTCGCCTGAACAATTACTTTGTTGTCTCGGTTTAGCACTTCAAAACTTCTGAAAGCTCGGTTCACCATCGAGTGGAAACTTGGGACAGAGAAAAAAAATTTAAATAGTAAAAGAAAGGATAGCATACATTTGCTTTATACCAACACCCCTCCCCCTCCCTCCCCAACACACGCACACGCACACCCTCACACTCACACACGTCCAACTGTGCTGTGCGTTGGATTATTCTTTGAAGGGAGAATTAAGTCTGCAAGATGAGAGGAACGGCCATTTCTTGGCAGATAATGGGAGAGAGAGAGAGAGAGAGAGAGAGAGAGAGAGAGAGAGAGAATGGCTGGCGGTTCCTCCTCTCCTCCAGATCTATACTGGAGGACTGACTGTTTTTAGTTCATTATAATTGGTGATGTGCATTCATCAAAAACACGCTTTTAAATGCTCCGCTGTCAAGTCCCAGATGGCCGCTGATCCCGTAGGCATTGCCGTCGTCGTCACCATCACCATCAGATCTCGGTCCTGTTGGGCGGGAGCTCCTCCCTCTCTCCTGATTATTCCCCACATCAAAATAAAAGTCTTGTTTTTTTTTCTCCTTTTGTATTTTATGTGTGAGAGTAAAGCTGTGGAACGCTACACAGGGGATTTAAAACCCCCTCCTCCCCTCCTTCCCTCCTCCGCTCCTCCGCTCCGCGTTCGGAAGTCTTAAAAACTCAGAAAGCAGCCGATGTTATGTTTTAATTGATTCTTCTCCTCCTCCTCCTCCTCCTCCTCGTCTTCCCCCTCCTCCTCCTCCTTCTCCTCCCCCTCCCCCTCCTCATCATCATCCTCCTTCTCCTCCTTCTCCTCCTTCTCCTTCTTCTCCACCTCCTCCTCCACCTCCTCCTCCTCCTCCTCCTCCTCCTCCTCCTCCACCCCTCCCGTGCCCCTCCACCAGGAATCTGGAGGAGACAATAAGGAGAGAGAATATTTCATTCCTTGCTTTATGTTTGGACGGAGAGAGAGAGAGAGAGAGGCGCGAGCATGGTGTCCCCAAATGGACACGTCCCCCACCACAGACATAAACAAAGTTATTAGATGAGCGAGACACAGACAAAAGAAAAAAGGAAAAAGAAAAAGATTCAGAGGGAAGCGCCGCTGGAGTGTTTGTAGTTTAGTGTTCCAGGGGTGTGTGTGTGCGCGCGCGTGTGTGTGTGTGTTGGGGATGGGGGCAGTGGGCGGGTGTCCGTCTATCAGGTGGTTCAGCCCTTCCGGGGTGATCGGCTGTTGTTTTATTTGATTTTAAACGGCACCGCGGCGGGCATTGTGAACCTCTAAGTGGTAATTTCACATTTTCCAAGTGTAAATGCAAATGTGGGCTTGAGAATAGAATAATGCACGCCGGGCTCTGCATAGTGAACGGGGATCAACTTGAATTTGTACAGTGAGGGAGACCGTTCTGAATTTAGGTCACCCCTGCTCCCCGGCTCCAACACTTCCGAGTGTTTAAGTGTTGATGGGTGGTGTTGGTGCATGTGTTGATGTGTGTGTGTTTGTGTGTGTGTGTGTGTGTGCATGTGTGTGTGTGTGTGCGTGTGTGTGTGTGTGTGTATGTGTGTGTGTACATGTGTGTAGTTCTCCTCCTCGCTCCTCTCTCTCTCTCTCTCTGCCGTAGGGTCTGTGGTGCGTCTCCCCCTTTTCTGCCCCCATCCCCCCCCCTGCTGTGAGACGACGCGCGCGCCGTCTTCCGGGGCCAGCGCAAGCTATAATTATGTAAATTGCATTCAATGGCATCAGCAATAGTTCAGACGCAATGGATGTGTCAACAAGGTGTCCACAATCACCGCGAGAATTTGCTAATTAAAAATGGCATCGCTTCGCTTCTCCACGGCTCAACAGACGCATGTGGTAGAGATAAAAATACTCTTAGGTCTGTTTGTGTGTGTGTGTGTGTGTGTGTGTGTGCGTGTGTGTGTGGTGAATTACAAAGACGAGATTAGCCATGTTGCTGTCATTGCTTGTGCATCGTGCAATCTGACCAACAAACTGAATTCCTCTCTGTTTTCCAGGTACGCGTTTTCTTTTTGTCCCCCCCGCCCAACAACACTCAGCAGCATTGTACTCTAACGACACCCCTCTGTCAAACACAATGCATTTAGCGTGGGCTAGACAAATAACCAACGTGATAAATCATCTCTCTCTCTCTGGTGCAGCGAGCCATTAGTGCTGCCAGCCCTGCAGACAGGCCCTGCGTGAAGTCTGGACACTTTTATTACACACAGTTCCCGAGCAATGTCAACAACGTACACCACTTTAATAGTCCTCTGGCGAACCGAAAGGCCAGCTCTCGCTTTACGCTTGCCTTAACGGAGGGGGTAGAGAAAAAAATCCTATTTCTCGGTGAAGATTATCTTTTTCGACCCCTGCGATATACAATATACACACACACACACACAGTACACACACACATGCACACACACACACACACACACACACACACATGCACACACACACACACACACACACACACACACACACACACACACATACACACACACACACACACACACATCACACACTTAAACACTCAATTGGACGCACCGCAGGGTGACCTAAATTCAGAACGGTCTCCCTCACTGTACAAATTCAAGTTGATCCCCGTTCACTATGCAGAGCCCGGCGTGCATTATTCTATTCTCAAGCCCACATTTGCATTTACACTTGGAAAATGTGAAATTACCACTTAGAGGTTCACAATGCCCGCCGCGGTGCCGTTTAAAATCAAATAAAACAACAGCCGATCACCCCGGAAGGGCTGAACCACCTGATAGACGGACACCCGCCCACTGCCCCCATCCCCAACACACACACACACGCGCGCGCACACACACACCCCTGGAACACTAAACTACAAACACTCCAGCGGCGCTTCCCTCTGAATCTTTTTCTTTTTCCTTTTTTCTTTTGTCTGTGTCTCGCTCATCTAATAACTTTGTTTATGTCTGTGGTGGGGGACGTGTCCATTTGGGGACACCATGCTCGCGCCTCTCTCTCTCTCTCTCTCCGTCCAAACATAAAGCAAGGAATGAAATATTCTCTCTCCTTATTGTCTCCTCCAGATTCCTGGTGGAGGGGCACGGGAGGGGTGGAGGAGGAGGAGGAGAGAGGAGAGGAGGAGTGGGGGAGAGGAGGAGGAAGAAGGAGAAGGAGGAGAAGGAGGAGAGGAAGGAGGAGAAGGAGGAGGAGGAGAAGGAGGAGGAGGAGGGGGAAGACGAGGAGGAGGAGGAGGAGGAGGAAGAATCAATAAAACATAACATCGGCTGCTTTCTGAGTTTTAAGACTTCCGAACGCGGAGCGGAGGAGCGGAGGAGGGAAGGAGGGGAGGAGGGGGTTTTAAATCCCCTGTGTAGCGTTCCACAGCTTTACTCTCACACATAAAATACAAAAGGAGAAAAAAAAACAAGACTTTTATTTTGATGTGGGGAATAATCAGGAGAGAGGGAGGAGCTCCCGCCCAACAGGACCGAGATCTGATGGTGATGGTGACGACGACGGCAATGCCTACGGGATCAGCGGCCATCTGGGACTTGACAGCGGAGCATTTAAAAGCGTGTTTTTGATGAATGCACATCACCAATTATAATGAACTAAAAACAGTCAGTCCTCCAGTATAGATCTGGAGGAGAGGAGGAACCGCCAGCCATTCTCTCTCTCTCTCTCTCTCTCTCTCTCTCTCTCTCTCTCTCTCTCTCTCTCCTCTCTCTCTCTCTCTCTCTTCGACTTTAATTCTCCCTTCAAAGAATAATCCAACGCACAGCACAGTTGGACGTGTGTGAGTGTGAGGGTGTGCGTGTGCGTGTGTTGGGGAGGGAGGGGGAGGGGTGTTGGTATAAAGCAAATGTATGCTATCCTTTCTTTTACTATTTAAATTTTTTTTCTCTGTCCCAAGTTTCCACTCGATGGTGAACCGAGCTTTCAGAAGTTTTGAAGTGCTAAACCGAGACAACAAAGTAATTGTTCAGGCGAGATTGACACGCTGGTATTCTCAGAAACAGAGAGAGAGAGAGGGAGAGAGAAAAAGGGAAGAAAAAAAAGCAGGAAGTGTTATTGTGGTAACTCAAGGTGGGCAGATGTATAAAAAATATAGAGAAAAACACCCACATCGGCCTGGCCTTCTCCATACAATAAACAAGTATAAATAAAGTTCTTGATCATGTGCCCATACACGCAACAATCTTTGCATTTTAAGCAAATCCTTATTTTCTATTTTTAAAATGGAAGAAAGATGGAAGAAGAAAAAAGAAACACACAATAGTGTGTCAACAATCGCTCGCAGGGTGACAGCTTTACGGGCCGTATGAAGAGGTGGGGGGGTAAATACAGCATATAACAATGGAGAAGGAGAGAGAGGAGGCGAGAGAGAAGGAGAGAGAGGAGAGGAGAGAGGAGAGAGGAGGAGAGAGAAGGAGAGAGGAGAGGAGAGAGGAGAGGAGGAGAAGGAGAGAGAGGAGGGAGAGGGAGAGAGAAGGAGAGAGAGGGAGAGAGAGAGGGAGGAGGGAGAGAGAGGAGAGAGAGAGGGAGAGAGAGAGAGAGAAGAGAGAGAGAGGGAGGGAAAAGGGAGAGAGAAGAGGGAGAGAGAGAGAGAGAGGGAGAGAGAGAGAGAGGAGAGAGAGAGAGAGAGAGAGAGACAGAGAGAGAGAGTGAGGGGGGAGAGAGGAGAGAGGGAGAGAGGAGAGAGAGAGGGAGAGAGAGAGAGAGAGACAGAGAGATGATATGATCCATATTCATCCCTCTCCCCTCCCTCCCTCCCGCCTCCCTCCCCTCCCCCCCTCTCTCCCTCCCCTCCCTCTCCCCTCTCCCCTCCCTCCCTCCTGCCTCCCCCCCGCTCTCTCACCCTGCCAGAGCCAACAGTCAGTGAACCTGAGCTCCACCACACTGTAATTTGCCTCTGATTTCTAATCTTGGCCAAAATAATGAAGAGCTAAGTGCCTTCCATAAAGGCACTGCAACGCGGCGTCACTGCAGGCGCATTACGGGCTGGAGTGATTAGACGACTCCAGAATGCAACGGGATCCCCTGGAACCACGCGGGTTTACAATCCCATTAAAAATGGAATTGTGTCTGTGGGCCAACAGTACATTTGAAATGTGTTTTCTTCCTGGAAAAGTTTCCTTTGTGTGTGTGTGTGTATGTGCCTGTGTGTGTGTGTGTGTGTGTGTGTGTGTGTGTGTGTGCACGCCTGTGTGTGTGTGTGTGTGTGTGTGTGTGTGTGTGTGTGTGTGTGTGTGTGTGTGTGTGTGTGTGTTATGCACGCCTGTGTGTGTGTGTGTGTGTGTGTGTCGTGTGTGTGTGTGTGTGTGTGTGTGTGTGTGTGTGTGTGTGTGTGTGTGTGTGTGTGTGTGTGTGTGTGTGTGTGTCGTGGTGTGCGTGCGTGCGTGTGTGTGTGTGCGTGTCGTGTGTGTGTGTCGTGTGTGTGTGTGTGCGTGCGCGTGCATGTTTGCGAGAATCAATTTGTGGTTTGGAACAACACAAATACTTCACTGAGTTGGCAAATATCAGCACTCCACCTATGATAGCTCTGATCACCGAGTCTCAGATATTCACAGAAGGGATCCATCATGCCTGACACTTCCCACTATCAGAAATACACCACTGATGTGCTGGAGATGAATACAGATGTATGACAGCGTATACCAGTCTGCCATGAAGCCGTTGTAAATCTTTCTCTCTCCGTGGCTTCACTGAAACATCCGTTACCAATATGGTTTGGTGAGTGTATTGCTGGTGAGGCTGGTGCCTCCCATGAATCTAAACAACAGCAAGAGATGAGACATTTTGTGTGTATGGCACATAGTCCAGCACCCATTGATTCCAAAGGACTGTGTTGTATCGTATTGTTTCTCGAGATTGCGTCCTTGTTAATTAGGGGAGTCGTTTCTTGTATATAGGGCCCCATAATCATATGGCCTGTAAAGCCCTTTGAGACTGTCACTGTGATTATGGGCTATAGAAATACAATTGACTAGACTTGACTTGACTTGCATAGCATTAGTGCTACATATGC
>PIJE02000014.1:194839-212782 GCA_002895965.2 Coryphaenoides rupestris
AGGTTGTTGTTGTGATCTCGATTTTTGATTGTTGGTAACTGTTGGTAGACGCATGCAAGGATCAGTACAGCAAGTCCAGCTCTGCCTATCTCCATGGAAACCAAGCTTCGCCTATTTCGCATAACAGCGGTAACTGAAGACACTTAAGCCTGTAGCCTTGATTCCACAGAAATATTTTATGTTATATACTGTATTTCTTGCTGGCGGAAAACTGCTCCTGACACACAGAAAATGTACGTACACGTGAGAACGTCAACAAGAAAGAAAATCAGTCGGCTACAGATAACCTGACGGCTACCAGCCAGCACCCCATCTCTCTGAACAATATTAATATTCCATTTATCATTTGTACTTTGTTGCTTGTAATTGTAATGCTTTCTTACTTCTTTGCATGTCCATTATGACACCCGCTGCACTCCGAACTGTCCCTGGACCCCACTCCCCACTCTGCGTTCCTTCTCCAGAGTTCTTCCTTGTTAATTAAGGGAGTCGTTTCTTGCGCTATAGGGCTAGGGGGGTGTAAAGCCCAAAACTATGATTAAGGGCTATACAAATAAATATTGACTTGACTTAATTGCATTTCAAACGCAAACATAGGTATTGATATTGTTATTATTTATATTATCTCCCATCTCCCATCCGAAAGTAGAGTTTTCTAGTATTTGTGCATGAACTACTTTGTTTGGCCCATGCTGATTTAATTTGATGTGTATTTTGTTTTGTTTTGTTTTGTATCATTTGCGCATGGTGTGGTGTGCTAACATATTATTTATAACATATTTGAGTGGTGTGCTGAAGTAGTCCAATTATTTGATTGCGTAGATCTTTTAATTGTGCGCATGGTGTGCGTAAATTTTCTTTGACTTGTTTATTTTGTGGCTTTTAGTTTTGAGAATATGCCTACACGGTCGCTTAGACATTAAAGTGGCAGTTTTATCAGAGTTTATCAAAGTGTGTCTTGCATTTGGAAGATGTATGTAATTATCAAATCACATATGAGTTCCGACTATAAGTCACAATGTTGCGTGTACCAAGTTTTGTAGATATTATGCCATTATCCCAGTCGGCTGTAGTGTTTTTCATTTGAGGGGTTACCCGAGGAAACTCTTTATTGCCATATGTAACAACTACAATGGAACGCTTGCTCCCCATTCACTCCTGCAGTATTCTTCTAAAGATAAATTAAAACATTTCTAATCAATTAGTGAAGATAAGTACCTAATTAGTGCAGTAAAAAGTGACAAAGGCATGCCTACATTGTTGTGGAGCAGTCTTGTATAAAGTACTTGAAAGCGAAACTTGAGTAAAAGTACAAGTATCTTACCAGAAAAGGACTTTGGTAGAAGTTAAAGTCACCTTTTACAAATGTACTTGAGTAAAAGTCTTAAAGTATCTGATATTTATTGTACTTAAGTATCAAAAGTAATTTTCTTAAGTATTGGAAGTAAAAGTAAAAGTAAAAGTAAAAAAAAAAAGTGGCATCAGTGGTTGATTCTACTGACATCCTGGACATGTGGGACTTCTTACGCACGAAACCCACCAGACGCGGACGGACGCTTTCGTGCGCGCGGACTGAACCCACCAGACGCACAAAGCGCACGCGTACTGCTGCGCTTACTTCCACTCCCATGTTACCAGACGCGGGAATTGATTGATATTGATGCTATGATCACACTGTAGTGTGATTAAAACAAAATATCTCATGTGATATATATATATGTACAGTATATATATACAGTATATATATATACTGTATATATATACACCAGTACATATTATTATACTACAAGACGTCCAAACTCGTCAGAACTGTGAACTTACCTTTGAGGTGGTCGTGGTGAGATCAAGATCAAGATGAAGAAGATGCGGCTGCAGGTGGCAACGATCCCCCTCCTCCACTAGAGAGGACCCCCCATGAAGACCACCACCACCACCACCACACACACCAGTACCGACGGGAGTACCAGTTATCTGCACCACCACCAACTCACACAGGACACTAGACATACCACCACCACCACCACCACCACCACCACCACACACACCAGTACCGACGCGAGAAGTTTCTGCAACGCCGCGTCTCACGCGTTCATTTAGAGATCATGAGAGCCACAGACCAAAACACATCACCGACACCACAGACAGGTAGAGTATAGGAGGAGGAGGAGGGAGGAAGGAGAAGGGAGGAGGGTGGAGGAGGAGGAGGAGGAGGAAGGAGAAGGGTGGAGGGGAGGATGGAGGAGGAAGGAGAAGGGTGGAGGAGGAGAGGAGAGAGAGGTGGAGGAGTGGAGGAGGAGGAGGGAGGAGGGTGGGGCATGATGAGTTCCATCCCCCCACCTAGACATGCTCCAGTTTAAACTGAAAGCCAAGACTATTTCCAGTGTTTCAGCACAGTAGTATTGTCGATGCATTTAAAAAGAGAAATGGTTTGCCTTGATAACTCTTCATAAGAGAAATGGTTTGCCTTGATAACTCCCTAACTCCCAGTCACTGGAAGCACTGAATGATAAATATCGACTGCAATAACACCACCTGTGATAATAACATATGACTACAATCATGTGCAATACTCTCAACATCATGTGCTATATTATTATTAATACCATGTTACCACTAAATATGACCTTGCAATATGACCTCTCATCTCCTCTCATCATCATCATGTGCAATACTTCTTCTTCTCAATATTATCCTCTCAATATGACCATGCTACATTACCTTTCATCATTATGTGCAATATTCTTAATATTCTTTATATCATGTGCAATACTTCCTCTTACCATTATTATTATTATTACCCTTTTATTACACTTCAATTATTGCCCAATTGTTTTTGCTGACTGAATATCTTATCTTACCTATATTTTATACTTCTCCTAGGACTTAGACTTACTGTACATTTGTAAATCTGTTATATTATTTTTTATTATTCTTCTGTTTATTTCTCTATTGTTTTATTCTATTGCTATGCAACCTGCCACAATAATTTCCTTAGGGATCAATAAAGTTCTATCTTATCTTATCTTACATACTGTAATAAATATACTTCAGAACAAGGTGCTTTACTGCCCCTAGCGGCGAACCGACGCCGCTGCAAGACGAACACCATAATAGATCAGTAGGTCCTCAACTGGTGGGTCTGGACCCACTTATGGCACTCCTATGACGTAGGTCGGTCCTGAGGCCAGACCAGTTGAGAACCATGATATATCTATCGATCACTATTTATTCAACCAGCAATTGAGACACAAAGAAATAACACACAACCTGCAGATTTGTGATTGATGTAAAAACTTTTACATTACACTGCATATCCTGTACACATATCATGTGTATGTGACTAATACACATTTACATTTAGGGCATTTGGCTGATCCTTTTATCTAAAGCAACTGACAAATGATCTTGAATCTACAAATGTAAATTTAAAAATGACAATCATTATGCTTATATATTCTGGGACGCCTACAGGTTACACGTTTAGCTGAGGCCATTGGGAATCGAACCCACAACCCCTTTGAGTGGGAGGGAACTCTGGGTCCAACACAGCTACCCCACACTGTACTATCCCCCTCTCCCTCCAAATCTGTTTTAAATTAATCTAAAGATAGAGTTGTAAAACAGTCCAATTTAGGGTGCTTATCCTTGTTAAATGAAGCCAGTCACAGTGGAGTGTTTTTCTTTGTCACACACACACACACACACACACACACACACGAAACTGTGTGTGAGTCACCGTGTGGTCTCATTAGAAACATGTTTCAGCTGCACAGTAAGACAATGTGCAGCGTTGTGGTTAGAAAATCGTAGATTTTTTAATCAAAGTGTACTTTACTTTAATAACTTCCAAGGTTCTCTCAAGGAACAGCTGAGAAGGAGCTACCGACCACAGTGTCTTAACGTACTCCAACAAAAAAAAACTAAATATACAAACATGTGAACGCTCACAAATATTCCCACCATGCGTACAGATTCATAGATTATGCAGCCCCACCACACTAGAGGCCTTATGTGATCATCCCAATGTTGGCCTCACTAACAACCTTTGATACCGACATGTAATGGTTCACATATTATCATCTTTCACACTACGATCAGTAACAAGGTCTGGGCACTCGTCCTATAAGCATTGACATAGAAGTCTAGGCCAAAAAATATCCATCGTTGCGTATTTAATCGGTTTTGCAGTTAATGTAGCTAGTACATACTAGAATATTGAGCATGTTGGGCACGCAGACGTAGCGATCATTACTATGCAGAGGCCGGGGGTAAGGGGAAGGGTTGCTAGACTGTATGAGGTATTGTCGCGCTCTCAAAGGGAAAAAACCAGATACTTGAGGCATGCGCTATGTGCAAATAGGGCATAATATGTAGTAGTGAAATGTTATATCATCTTAAATTCTCAACATGTGATCTAGTTAGACGTGCACGGTTGGTGTTGGTGCAGTCATCTGTGCTTTAAGTTAGTTTTATGTGTGGTAATGTAGTGGGCATCTCCGTGTGAATTGCAGTGCTATCTAAGCAGCTAGTCGCTTTTCTTTAGGCTAGTGCTATAGCCAGTTTATAATTGCTTGATTTTTAACATAGCCGAACCCAATCTTGTTATATTATGGCTATCTTCGTGGTTTGTTTTATGTAATTTTTTGAAATTTGCTAATTATTGTATAACAAAATATTCTGTTGTTAAATGCTTGCAGGATACAATGAAAACGATGCCCAACATTCAATTTGCTTTGTACAAGCAAACACAATTATCTCTGTGATATTTGTATAATAAACTAAGGTCTTGATGAAGGCTGATTTGTCTGATGGCACCAATTTCATAAAAGCACATTCCTTGTTTGTAAAAACTAAGGCAATGAAGCTGATTCTGATTCTGATTTAGTTCATGTTAATCAGTCCTGCCTAGCTGCCTGCATCTTCAGACTGCATTCTCACGATTCATGTCATTAGTAGATGGCATGAATGTGAGGCTCTCCCACAATGCAATGCATCTTGTACGTGGGAAAATACCGACTAGGCTCGCTCAGAGTGTCTGCATTCAATGCAGATCACACACATTCGATGACATGAAGTGGGGCTATAGGCCTACTACGGCGTCAGTTGATTGGCTATCTGCCTCAGACTGTCTGACAAGATAGCCAATCAAAATCAAGACAGAATAGACTGTCTGTCTGGGGTGCCGCCAAAACGGGTTCCTCATGTCTCCTCTCTCTTTCCTCTCCTCTAGTGTCCAATATATCAGGTCTTCATTTCTGGCTGCCTCATCATCGTAGTCCATAACGACGGCGGAGGAGGGGAGACCTCTCTTAAGCAATGACTGCATGAGCTCACTTCGGGAGGATCCAGTCCGTCCTCACCAAACCATGCGAAGAAAGGGGAGAGAGGGAGCCCTCAAAAGTCTTACTAGGAACAGGACAGGAGCTAGAGAATCAAGACAACGGCGACCGTGTTTGTTTTACGGAACCTCGGCCTAAGACAAAAGCAATGAGCCACGCCAGGGTGAGACATGCCCGCGCCGAGTTACACTAAGATCTAATTAGTCCGGCTACCTAAACTAACCACGCTGTGACAGTGCCTAGGAGGTCTAGACCTGGATCTACGATTCCGTATGCGTCGGACAGCGGCGCTCTGGCGCGTTAGACAGGAGGGTAGAAGGTAACTCTTCACCCTCCTTTATAAGTGTGTAGTAAACAGTCAGCATAGACTTAGCGAGCTGGTTATGCACAAGAGTTGAGTCATGTTAGCTCGTTCATAGTTAGAGAAACCTTAGAGAGTCAAAGAAAGGGAAACGGGAAGACCTGGGCCTGTGGCTATACAAACTATTGTTATGATAAAGTCATGAAACAAAGCAGCTTGGCTCACCACTTTGGCGGTCAGCCAAAGAGGTGAGCCAAAGTGGTGACTACTTCTAATCGAGAATAGCGTATGTCTGATGAAAAGTTGAAAATTGCACTGCCGTTGGGGTTGATAATTGAGAAGAACCTTTATCTTCAAAAGATCACTTTTAAGAGGCACTTGACTGCAAAACACCAGATATATTCAATGTCCCACATTGCAGACTTTCAAGTGTCTTTTCAGTTTGCTCTACATTGGAGGATAGTAACAAAGTTCTTGTGATGATGGATGGATGCTTGTGGATGTAATTGAATTTTCTTTCACCCAGATTGGTGCTGGCACGGTACTGTTGTGAACTGGTGTTATTGGCGTGGCGTAGATTTGTCAGTGGGCTTGATTATTAATGCGGTGATTGTGCGCGTGCCATGTCAACTGTTTCAGATTTAGTTAAGTTGTTTTTAATACATGCTCATAGCGACTGATACAGACTATGCTTACTTTGGGTGAACGGGACGATTGTATGGCCTTGAGAAAGCCACGCCCAGCGCTGAGCTTCTTCTTGCTACCTTCAGTTAGTAACGTCATGTTACTGGGAACCAATCAACGTGGGCATGCCGCTGAAGGCGTCGGACCCGGTCAGTTAAGGTAGAACATAAAGGCCAGCACGATCCAGTGCAATCCAAACACCCACTCACTTGCCAGCAGTAAGGTTACACACAGTTGGGTCCCGGGTAGTGGAGCAAAGAACGGGAGCCTAAAAATCTATCTGATTTGACTGTCTGGCACGCAACCGCAAGAGGTCATGTGGAGGTGGAATTAGGCTTGGTGGTTCAACGTGTTACAACAATCCAAAGAGATCCTCAGCCAATCAGCTTCACCATCGGTCTTGGTTGATACGAATTGGTCCAACTCGAAAGGAATAAAGCATTGTATTAAAACAGTGATCGGCATTGTCTTCTGACTCCGTTGTACGAGGGACTGCTGAGCAGTTTTCTTGTAACACGACAACCCTGAGTCACGAGGATGGAACTGTCGTTTTCAGGTTTTTTGGAATTGGGTGGATGGGTCTCATGTTGGGAACAAAAAGTCGACATCTCTACATTATGATATAGAACGGCTCCATTTTGGCTTACTATATATCAAAATGAATCTAACATGTCACTATAGGGATGCATGTCTAAAAGGAGGCCAGGTAAAGCGCTGGCCAAGAAACGAGCAAGACTATTGTTGTTAAGCCACCGGAGCTATTCACACACAGTGGGGATATGTCACGGCCTGTGTGATGCCGTTCGAATGTACTTGCACGTAAGGCTCGTAATATCTATCGTGTGTTAATTGTTGTTGACTTCGTGAGTACATTAAAGTAGGATATCATCTCTGTCCAACGTCATTTTGTTACTTTAGTGGTCGTTGATGTCTATAAATTTTCTGTGCAACTTTCAGACACTTTAAGTAACTTGACCCCACTAAATTTTCGGAAATGAAATTGATAGGAATAAGCTTTTTGGAGCTCGGGTATATACAACAATACATGTGTGTATAAATTGTTTGCTTGCTGTCCATTCTAAGGCACGAATCCAACCATTGCGTTATCTTAATCTTTTATAGGGTACTTCCGTCATCTTGTCACGGTGCCATCGATATCTTCCTTGAATGCTGTTTTACACGGTGATAGGCAGTGATGGGAATAACGGCGTTATAAATAACGGCGTTACTAACGGCGTTACTTTTTTCAGTAACGAGTAATCTAATTGATTACTCTTCCCATCATTATAACGCCGTTACCGTGCGGCGCGTTACTATAATTGAAGCTGTTTTTCATCAGACCAACTATATCTCTAAGCCGAGCGGCAAAGATTTTTCTTCCTGTTCTTCCTTCCTTGGTGAGGGCGGGGGCACGAGACAATCGCATAAATGATGACGATTGGCTGAGGTAGAGTAAAATTCCATGGTAAGCCAATCAGAGGTGGAGTTGGGCGGGTGTTGCTTACACAAATTCGAAAGCCCATTTTTTGTACATTGGTACATTGAAGTCATTTGTGGACCAGAAAAGGTACAAGTAAGAAAATGTCACCTTTTAGAATGTACTTGAGTAAAAGTCTTAAAGTATCTGATATTTACTGTACTTAAGTATCAAAAGTAATTTTCTGATATTAAATGTACTTAAGTATTGGAAGTAAAAGTAAAAGTAAAAAAAAAGTCAGTCGTTGATTCTACTGACATCCGGGACATGCGGGACTTCTTACGCACGAAACCCACCAGACGCGCAAAGCGCACGCGTACTGCTGCGCTTACTTCCACTCCCATGTTACCAGACGCGGGAATTGATTGATATTGATGCTATGATCACACTTTAGTGTGATTAAAACAAATATCTAAACTATATAGAATGTTAATAATAACTAGAAATAATAAAATAATACGTTTAGATCAGCAAGTCGTTTCAAATGTACTGTAATGTCTGCCCCAAGTGATGACGCGCAGACATGAGTTGCCGTCTCAAACGTCACGGTACTTTATTGTGTAACAGTCACAGCGCAACAACTGAGAAAACACTACTAGAAACTTCTAGACTTCCCTTCCTAATCCCTGCAGGTCCGCCCTCACCCCTCCCCTCCGCCAACCCGCAAGTACCCGCCTCCATGCAAGCCCCGGGTTGGCGGAGAGCAGAGTGACGGCCAGGCCGACCAATGACAGGGTCGCTACATTATTATTATTATTATTATTATTATTAGAATCTTGTTTTGGTTGTATGCAAAATGTATGGCTTGATTTAACTTAATTTAACTTAATATGATGGAGATATTGTGCCTATACAATGTATTTCTATGAGATTGCGCACAGGGACGCACGGAAAATTCCGCCCTGAGCTGAAAAAAATCCGTCCGCCCGCGGCCAGTGGGAACCGCGCCATCCGTTAACATGGGAGCGGAAGTAAAGCGCGTGCTCCGCAGCAGTACGCGTGCGCTTTGCGTGATTATATTTTGTAGTAACGAGCAGTGTTGGGCAAGTTACTCTAAAAAAGTAACTAGTTACAGTTACTAGTTACTTCTCCCAAAAAGTAACTAAAGTAGTTACTGAGTTACAAATTATAAAAGTAACTAGTTACTTTGGAAAGTAACTATTGCGTTACTTTCAAGTAATTTTTTAAATGCTCAAATGTGTCAAAGAATTTGGACCCCACCTCCACTCCTCTTTGACGGAACTTAAAATACATGTGTATGTTCAATTATTAATAATAAATGAGAATATTATAATGAAATGGACACTTAATACAATACATTATTAACAGAAATCCACAGTACACAAATCTAAACTATTTTAATGTTGCTGTGGGACAGTGAGACTAGCCTCCAATAAAATGTAATGTATTATTATAGATATTATAATTACTATGTTTATATAGTGGATTGATAAAAATAACACAATAGATGTTTTGGAACTTTTTGATATTTATTGCCACTCAACAGGCCACAACTAGGCAAAATTAAATTATGCTTGTTTAAGCAATGTTACCACAAAAACAGTTACTGGCAAATAAAAAAAAACTGGTAGACATTCTGTTACTTTCAAGTATTTTCTTCCTCGAAAAAGCTTAGAACAGTGTAACAATATGAAGTGCTTTCAATATTACTGAAAAGTGCAATGTATAGCAAAACTCAGGCATCCAAATATAAACAGGTAATACATTAAAAATAAGAAATACATTAAAAGAAATCTCCATGGCTTTCTCAGGCCATTGACAATCTCACCTCAGGAGGCTGCAGCCAGCCAACAAATAAATCAAAGTTAAAATTATGTCTTTAAGCAATGTACCCAAAAATGTATTCAAAAAATATATACACTCTTTTTAGTGCAAATGTAATAAATGCAGCACAACTTCAGCAACAGGTAGTACATACTGTATCCAACTTTAGCTCCTGAACATTCATTCATTCATTCATCTATCCATCCATCCATGCATTCATTCTTCTATCCATTCATCTATCCATCCAACCAAGTCATCCAACCATCATTCCATTCCCCCCATCCATCCAAGCCACCCTATCTACTTATCCATCCATCCATTCTTGCCATTGAACCAGTGGTTGTATCTCAAAACCAAAAGCTTCTCAAACTTCTGGTCAGAGAGCTGTTCCTCTGTGGAGTCAAGACTAGCTTCCCCAGGCTAAAAGGTCTCTCTACTGGGGCACTGGATGGAGTGGCTGCATTAAGCTGGAGTGAAATTTTCTTTATCAGTGCAAATCCATTAAGAGAGTCTATCCCTTGTTCTCCTGATTTGAAATAATCTGCGACTTGACTTTCAGCAGTAGCAGAGGTGTCATCCTCATCCTCAAGAGGAAAATAACTCATCCTCTAATGGGCAGGAGTCTGTGCATTGAGGGGACGTGTGGTGGGTGCTGGTAACCTGCTTACGGTCTTGGTTACGATGGACACGCTTTTCCGGACACTCTGCCAGCAGACTTGCCTTGGCCTTGTTCATTGCCTGTCCTGTGTCCGCAGCCAACGTAGTTTGAACTTGGGCAGAGTCACAGCAGCCAAGACAGCATCCTCGCTTTCCAGCACCTCTGCAAATCTTGTTTTGATTGCCTGAAATGATACATAAGGATGCAAAGTCCATATTATATTATCTGTGTCTTACCCTATCCAGAGAGAGAGAGAGCATTATAGATTATTATGAGCATATTTATATATATCTAATTTTACATTAGCCTATATTTCTTTCCCTATATGTTAAATACATTTTAAAAAAAGATGCCATATACATGTTCTATTTTATTTTAACAAGCCAAGGCTTTGAAAGGTCGCATCATCCTGTAAGTCCTAATATATCAATCAAACTGGTTTAAAGGCTAGGCTTAGAATAGAATTAGAGTTAACTTTTCCCATTCCATCTTATATTAATAACATATTTAATTATTTGGGGTAATTTGTTGAAGATCTAAAAATAAATTAAAGTCTTAACTGTGACAATTGCCTCTGGAAGGTCAATTAGGGTGTGCAGGCCACTGTTCAGTTGCAGGTCTGAAAGTCTCCAGCGTTGGGTAGGGAGTGTTGCCTATTGTAACAATGATCTTCTCCCTGAAGATATGTCTAAGGCATACTGTAGATGTGGCTTTCATGAGCCGTACGAGTACTCCCTTAATTGAATCGGTGTTTTCTCGCTTCTGTGATGGCTGTTCAATGGCCGAACTTGGATGAGTTATGGTGTTCAAGCTTCAACCATAGGAATCCCACATATACGAGCCCAGTGGCATCATAAAATGAGTTCCATCTTGTGGTGCATGGGACTAACAGCTTCTTTGAAATAACATCATGCACAGTCTCTGCGGCCACCGTTGACCGACTAGCCTTATTCCATAACCCTGTGCATTTTGTGGTAGCGCTTCTGTAAACCGCTTTTGTTCCTGGTGTTGACAGTAACCACTTGTCAACATCAGTGCATGAAACCAGGTTCAGGGTGTGTGACGCACATCTCATATGTGGCGGCAAAGTGATCTCAATTTCATCATCATCACCACCATCAAACACAACAGGGGTTTGCAAGGCCTCACTGATGTTGGTAAACGTCACCTCATCCTCGTCATCATCAGAGTCATCCTGCTCGACTGGCTGGTACCTTTTGAAGGCCTTGACAAAATTTGAGCCATTATCTGTGACTGTTGTCGTGATCTTGTGTGATATGCCATAAGAAGAGTGGATATTGTCAAGCTCCGTTGCAATTTTGTCATGTGTATGGCGTCCCTTGAACCTCCTGCATGCCAGTGCTGCCTTACGCCATTATAGTAACGCGCGTTTTTGGCAGTAACGGTAACGGCGTTATAATGATGGGAAGAGTAATCAATTAGATTACTCGTTACTGAAAAAAGTAACGCCGTTAGTAACGCCGTTATTTATAACGCCGTTATTCCCATCACTGGTAACGAGTAACGAAGATGCTTAGGAGAAATGTATCCGAGTAAAAGTATACATTTTATTTCGAAAATGTAGTGTAGAGTAAAAGTGAAAGTTGCCAGAAATATAAATAGCGAAGTAAAGTACAGATACGTGAAAATTCTACTTAAGTACAGTAACGAAGTATTTGTACTTCGTTACATTACAACACTGTTGTGGAGGTAACATATGGAGCCGGGCCTCCCAATCCAAAAACTGAAAACGACAGTTCCACCTCGTTACTCAGGTTTCGTTACGGAGATGTTCTACTGCAGAGAAACATTTAACAAGTGTATTCTTTCAGTGGCCAATCTAGACACAGTGTTGATTTGACAGATGAAACACATTTTCCTCACAACTCTGGTGTCCAGACAGGATATTTGAGCTCGTCTTGCCACCGGGAAATCTTTACTACTGCTGGCAGAGTTAGTGTTGTTGTTGGATGTTGGCCCGTTAGGCTCTTACTGATCCCCGCCTCGGGCCACGTGGTTCAGACAAATAAATAGCGAAAGAAGCTACAACGTCCCGTTCACCCAAATGTAAGCTAGTCTGCTATCAGATTTTAGATTAATAATCTAAAGTCTGATTAATAATCAAGCATAAAATCTGATAATAGATACAATCTGGGTGAAAGAAAATTCAATTACATCCACAAGCATCCATCCATCATCACAAGAACTTTGTTACTATCCTCCAATGTAGAGCAAACTGAAAAGACACTTGAAAGTCTGCAATGTGGGACATTGAATATATCTGGTGTTTTGCAGTCAAGTGCCTCTTAAAAGTGATCTTTTGAAGATAAAGGTTCTTCTCAATTATCAACCCCAACGGCAGTGCAATTTTCAACTTTTCATCAGACATACGCTATTCTCGATTAGAAGTAGTCACCACTTTGGCTCACCTCTTTGGCTGACCGCCAAAGTGGTGAGCCAAGCTGCTTTGTTTCATGACTTTATCATAACAATAGTTTGTATAGCCACAGGCCCAGGTCTTCCCGTTTCCCTTTTAGAACGACGATTGACTACCGCCACCTGCTGGTGTGGAGAGTTACTTCCTGTCACGCAGGCGCAGAACGTACAGCGTGTGCTAGTCGGCCGTTCCTTGGCTGTAGCCCTTGCTTTTTGGCCGAAACACAGCCGCTGCTCGTCCTTTGATGTGGGTTTGAAGTGTCAGGTCCTTAAGAGAGTCTCCCCCTCTCGTTGTGCCCACTGATTTTGGCGGCACCCCAGACAGACAGTCTATTCTGTCTTGATTTTGATTGGCTATCTTGTCAGACAGTCTGAGGCAGATAGCCAATCAACTGACGCCGTAGTAGGCCTATAGCCCCACTTCATGTCATCGAATGTGTGTGATCTGCATTGAATGCAGACACTCTGAGCGAGCCTAGTCGGTATTTTCCCACGTACAAGATGCATTGCATTGTGGGAGAGCCTCACATTCATGCCATCTACTAATGACATGAATCGTGAGAATGCAGTCTGAAGATGCAGGCAGCTAGGCAGGACTGATTAACATGAACTAAATCAGAATCAGAATCAGCTTCATTGCCTTAGTTTTTACAAACAAGGAATGTGCTTTTATGAAATTGGTGCGTAACATTGAACATTAAACAGAAAGTAATAATATAGAAATTCAAAAAAATAATACAAATATATATAAAAAAATGTATGCTAAAAAAGCAATTAAAAGATACAATTTAAAGAAAAGATATGTGATATGCAATTCAGGAAGATGCTATAATAAATGATAGCAGATGGTATATCTTTCAGAATTAAAAATAACATCATTCATGTTATTGTTTTGCGCAATTTTTTCTGGCGACACCAGAACCAGACTCCTTAGTAACGACCAGTCGTCACTTAGTTGTCTCATTTGGATGTAGGCAGATGCTGACAATGCTAAAGGATGAAGTGTGAAAGAAATACCTATCTGTGGGAGTGTGTGTGTTTGGTGGCTGGCCCAGGTGGGTGGGGCTGCAGCCTCACCCACCTGGGCCAGTTAGAGTCTGGAGTGAGTGGGGCTCCAGCCTCACCTGGCCCAGCTGGAGTCCGGGGTGGGTGGGGCTGCAGCATCACCTGGCCCAGTTAGGGTCTTGGGTAGGTGGGGCTACAAACCTGTGGTGAACCACAGGTTTAGTCAGCCATCAGCACACTCAGGGAGCGCTAGCATGCGAGCAAGTGTACCATCTGCTCTGGTCACGCCATGTCATGTTTCCATTCATGTCATGTCTTCAGTCTTTACAATAAACAACACCACTACGTGCCCCAAAGAAGCCACATGATGTGGATCTGCTGCACCAACATTTGAATGGTTACGGGGAGCGGGTTTGTGGACACAAAACATCACATGAGATGAAGTCACCTTTTGCTCATGGCTTCCACACAAGGCTGCTGCTGCTGCTGCTGCTGCTGCTGTTGCCTTGCGGTGGTCGTCAAGGCACGTGGCCGGGCTGAGTAACTTAGACAATTAGCGGTGGAGAGACAAAGTGAGCGCTTGTGAGTGACACTTGAGGTCTGGCAGCAAAGGGTGCTTTGAAAAAAAATATAGGCCCATATATATTTTCTCTCCCTCTCTCTCTCTCTTTCACTCTCACACACTCTCTCTCTCTCTCTCTCTCTCTCTCTCTCTCTCTCTCTTCCGCTCTCCTCGTGCGTTTGCCCAAGATGAATGGGCTTTTCAGATTTAAGAAAGTGCATGGGCTGAAATACAAAGAGAGGCTCATCTATCAACGTTGAATAGCGAGGGGAAAATCCCATGACTGTGGAACAGGGGGGGAGGAGTGGGGGGGGGGGACTGGGTGGAGAGAGGCGGGGGGAGAGTGAGGGTCTCTCTCTGATTAGACCCTGGGCCATTTCCACTGCGAGGGGCTGGCAGTGCAAACATCAATCCTTCCCCTGCTCCCCCACTCCAGAATCCCTTTGAACCCTCGAGACAATTTATTCACCGCAAGCGCCATTTTAGATTAGACATTCTCTGCGCCCACGGTGCTAAATATAATGAAATTGAACATAAGTGTTTTTATGTGTGTGTGTGTGTGCGCGTGTGTGTGTGTGCGTGCACGTGTGTGTGTGTGTGTGTGTGTGTGTGTGTGTGTGTGTGTGATGTCTTTAACGTACAATTCTGTCAAATGAAAACAAAGATTGTTCACCATTATTGGGGTGTTTGTGGTGGTGGTGGTGGAGGAGTAGAGGAAGGGAGCAGGGGAGCAGGGAAGGGGGGTTGGACGATGGCAATCGCATCAATCCAATATGAGCACAGCGGTCCAGGGACCATCTGAGTGAAGCAATAGATTACTCTTCAGAGGAGAGGAGGGGAGGAGAGGAGAGGAGGAGAGGAGACGAAACAAGGGAGAAACAAAATCCTCTCAATTGGAGCACATCATTCTTAACACGGGGAAATAGAAAATACTGATGAATATTAAATGGCCGCCTTTGTCATCTTTTCAGCAAACACATGAAATGAGCAGAGCCAATTAGACGGAGTGAGCACCGCATCACCAGGAACGTTTGGAATGTTCCCACAACAACACAAGCACATTTTTGATGTTTTTTTTTTTGTTTTTTTTGCGCCCGGAGCATAAATTTGCCATTTGCCGTTTTCATGCAGTGATAAACGGTAAACACCGGAATCCAATAACTGTCAGGCAGAACATTAAACGGAGTTGACATCTCTTAAAAGGTATGGCCATGAAATATTCACTGAATCTTTTTGAAGGGTCCTTATGCGGAAATGTGAGGCATTTTCTCACTTCTCTCTCCGTGTGTGCGTGCGTGGTGTGTGTGTGTGCGTGTGTGTGTGTGCGTGTGTGTGCTTCCGTGATGATCAGTAGTGAAGCAGTGAAGATAGTTTTTGTTTTATTGTTATTTGATTTTCATTTTCCTTTAACATTATCACATGTTCATAAAGACAATTGTCATTAAAAACACTGAATTATTTTGCTGTTACAATGAAACATCAACACTACAGTACATCAATACTATTTAAAATAGAGCAACATTTAAATATCTAATATCATCTAATATCTCCGATCAATAATCTATAATGCGCTGTATATATTCTGATATATATATATATATATATATACATTATATACACACGACTATGACACTGTACATCTACCTGTGGTTGACCTGGATGCCTTCCTGCGTTCATCTTGAAGCAAGCGCTGACAGGAATACTTCATCTGCCGTTCCATGTCATTCGGTCTTCATGATGGAGATTGGATCCATCTCGGCGCAGGGGGGGGCGGGGTAAGGGGCAGTGAGGGGGGTGCAACCGAGGTGGCGCCACCCGTGGGTGGGAAGGGGGGGAGGGGAGTGTGGGGTGGCTGACAATAAATCCTTAACCGCTATTGACTCATCTTTTAAGGGGTTCGCGGCGGCGGCCACATCGGTCATGTGTCGTACCGACGGAGACACATGTGTCACATATACTCACCCGCGGATCGCTGTTTCATGCAAATGAAATGACTACTAGTGTCTAGAAGCTGCTCATAAACGGCTCACGTCATCATTGCTCATCGCGAATGTGGGATACGGGGTGAGCTGTGTGTTGTAGCTCCAAAGAAAACCCCAAAAGCTGGAAACTGAATAAAAGTCGGATCGCGACGGTGGCCCTGACATATGTAGGTCTCGGAAAAACCAGTTGGCATCTTCCCAGCGGCAGCAATGCGCCGGTAGACGGGGAGGGCAAACTTAAAGACAGCCAGGCGACCGCGAGACAAGACGAGATGTGTGAGAGGCAACCGAGTGCCTCCGCCGTGCTGCGGGGCCCTCTGGCCGTGGGGCCCCCCCTTTTCCCTCTCGCGCTGTCTGGATCAGGAATTCACAGTTCACAGAGCTCGCTCGCTCGCTCGCTCACTCACTCCCCGATTCGAATACAGCACGCTGGCGACGATGCATGGCTGACTGGCTGGCTGGCATGCACATGCACGCACACACACACGCACACGCACACACACACACACACACACACACACACACACACACACACACACACACACATAGAGACCCCTTTTTGGAGATAACCGTGTTGCTTCATAATGTCGATGATGAATCTCTCCAGACCTGAGCGCTGGTCTGCAATGCAACATTCTTCCCGCCGCTGGCTGCAGATTGGCACTTTTTCGGCACCAGGCACGCAGCAGGGAAGACAAAAGCATCTAAGCCAATGCCCCTCAACACTAATCTATCTCCCGTGCACTCTCTCTCTGTCTCTCTGTCTCTCTTACTCTCTCTTACTCTCTCTCTCTACTCTCTCTCTCTCTCTCTCTCTCTCTCTCTCTCTCTCAACACACAACACAACAGCACACACACACACACACACACACAACACAGACACACACACACACACACACATTGCACACACACACACACACACACACACACACACACACACACACACACACACACACACAGACACACACACACACACACACACACAGATATTTGCTCTATTACAGATGCACATGAATGATTGCACGCTCATCTGCACTTGGTAAATATAACAGTATAAACAGAGCACATGTAGAGGGAGGGAGGGATTACATTTGATTAATTGTATTGCGTTCTAAATATTGACTTTTGTCTGTAATGCTATAGGTTTACACCAGCAGCACAAGCGTCTACTGTCTGATGTTGGCTGTTCTCCCAGGGGGGCCAGCATGCATGCGAGTGGAGCTCCGCCGCCTCAACACTGCCATCTGCTGGCTCAAAGCGGTCCAAGCGAAAGCGGCGCAGGGCGGGGGAAGCGGAGATCCCTGTTGCTCCTGCCCCTTGTTGTTCATCATCTCGCCGTGCGAATGGGATGACGCTGGCCCGTGTGCCAAATGTGTCAACGGGAGTGATTACACCCCTTAGTGGACAGTTGGCCCAACAGTCTGTGCACTGCTGCACCCCGGGGCGGGCGAGGCCTTGGCTTGGCGCGGTACAGAGCAGCCATCCGATCGTGCTGCTACTGCCGCCACCACCACCACTAGGTCCAGCTCCTTCCCTCCCACCCCTCCCCCTCTCACTCTCCCCCTCCCCCCTCCATCCCGCAGCTCCCAGCAGTACCAAGTGTCGCCGGGCCTGCCAATGGGAACCCGTCAGATGATGGCGCAGGAGGAGGAGGAGGAGGAGGAGATCGCTTGGAGGAGGCAACAGTCGTGGATATTATGGAAGGATGTGGGAG
>PIJE02000014.1:212930-268650 GCA_002895965.2 Coryphaenoides rupestris
GAAACGGGACACAGCACACACACACACACACATCAACACACACACACACACAACACACACATAACAAAATTCACACACATAACACACATTAAACACAACACCACACACCTTTACATTTACATTCCGGGCAATCTTGGGTAGACGTCCTTGTTCCAAAGCGACTTACAATATGTACATCTGTCGAAAAATCAAGAATATATCCCTGATGGTACAGTAAGATTTGAATAGAAGTTCCAAGCCCTCATAATTGCTAGGTTGACCCGTGGCTGGTAAACAGTAAGATAGCTAGGATAAGATGGTACACGATGCATAAATACTATTTTGAAATGCAAGGACTTACGAACAACACAAGTAAAGCGCTTGGGGATGGGCTGGGTGGGGCTGCACCCCTGTGATATAATTGACATCATCAATAAACAAGCAAGGGTTAAACCGCCAGCCATTCACCACAACAACACTCTGGGAAGGCACACTGCTTCGCAGACTAGTGTACACCTGCTGTGATGGGCTTCAATCAACTAACTCTGATAAAAAACCTGTTTATGCAACAATCAACTGCCTGTGTCCCTGATATTGGAGAAAAGCCAGCAGCAAGCCACGGTAGCTAGGAAGCAAGGTAGGGTAGGTGGCACGTGTTATATGTGAGGCCTAATATATTGGTCCCGCCCGTCCAGCCCGTCTGCCGTGAGGTCAATGGTCATCACAGTTCAATGTCAAATAGGACGTTCATTTAATGTCTGTGTATGCAGCCAGCCGTTTGTTCAGTCCCTGAGAGCAAACGGCCAACATCAACATTGAATGTCTCATTTGGAACCAATTTTCCTAGCAGTTGCCAATTGTTTTCCTCGCACAGATCCGATGTGGGATCTGAATTAGTGGAGTAACTAAGTGAGTTGACACCGTTTAGTCGATCGGTTTTGTAACACTTGGACGCGCGCTAGAGCAAGGCTCTTGAACAGTCTAGTGCACTGGTAGCCACCTGACCTGCTCTCCATGCCCCACCACCTGTGACCATTGAATCAGTGTCAGTAGACCACCTTGCCCAGCACTCACCTACATATAAAAAACAAATCATCGAAACTTACTTTTCGGAAAACAACTTTGTATTTATTCTATTGGATTTTATCAAAATCAACGAAATGAGTCTAAGCTTCGGTCATATTTTCTGTCATATTCTGTGGACACTGACATGAAAAAAATATTATGGGTAGATCCGGTGTGTGTGTGTGGTGTGTGTGTGGTGTTGTGTGTGTCTAATTATGTGGGTTGAGCAAAGGTTCATGCGACTGTTCATTGTTCTATTGGAATGGTCAGGTGGTTAAAAAACATGTTCGAATTGTCCAAAGATAATAAGGTCCTCTCATTTCCTTACTACTTTACCTTAACCCTCCCTCGTTTTTTGCTTAGTTTTTAGTTCTGTTTTTTTTCTTTTTATTAGTTTTGCTTTTGAATTTTGAAGCCCTCGATCGGATCATGCTTGGCTGCTACTCGTGTCCGAAAATTGCCAAAATATGTTAGTGAGGACGAAACTGGACCGGTTGAAGGCAAGGCAAAACATCTGGGTGCAGTGTTTCCAAAAGTTGACTGCCTGCCTTTCTATAATCGCTGCAACACTGCAACAAATTTTCGATTTTAATTTGAAGTAACGATTCCAGGTCCTTTTTCTGGGCCAAAATCGGCAAGCCAGGGTCATCTCTTCCCTGATTTGGTTATGGGGGAATCAGAGATTTAGAGGGGACACTTCTTGGTTTTTGATTAACAACAAAACATCGCCTGTCTCTCTGCTTCCTCTCCTTTGCAAGCTCTCCAATCTCCACCGACGGTTAGATTAAAAAGTGAACACAATAAGAAAAGTCTTACAAATTCAACAAATTGTCTCTGAGCTTTGACCTGAATCTGTTTTGCTGCACACAGGCTGCCTTGCTTGTAATGCTATTAGCTCATCAAGGATCAGGGTGAGTGGGTTCAATTCCATCGTCGATTTTTAATAACGGGGGAAAGATCTGAATTCTACATTAACCAATTTACGAAGCCTCATTGTGCCACCATCCGAAATTAATTCAATATTTAAGAAATCAATTAAGCTCATTTGCCCTTGACGGCAAACAAAGCAGGCTCAGGAAATGCAAGGCTGGAAGAAAACATGTCTTAATGTCGTCCATAATTAATAACCGGGGTCTCCAGAAAACATTCCTTTCGGTTTCGCTGGGAAAAAACAGTGAATATCTTTGAATCCACCGTGACTATAGCCTAGTCCATATAGGAGCACAACGTTGGGGTATATTCATAGAGACCCCTTTTTGGAGATAACCGTGTTGCTTCATAATGTCGATGATGAATCTCTCCAGACCTGAGCGCTGGTCTGCAATGCAACATTCTTCCCGCCGCTGGCTGCAGATTGGCACTTTTTCGGCACCAGGCACGCAGCAGGGAAGACAAAAGCATCTAAGCCAATGCCCCTCAACACTAATCTATCTCCCGTGCACTCTCTCTCTGTCTCTCTGTCTCTCTTACTCTCTCTCTTAACTCTCTTCTTCTCTTCTCTCTCTCTCTCTCTCTCTCTCTCTCTCCTCAACACACACACACACACACACACACACACACACACACACACACACACACACACACACCCATAAAGACGCAACACACCCGCAAATATTGCAAATACACACACACACACAGACACACACACACACAGACACACCCACCACACAGACACACACACACACACACACACACCCACACACAACAGATATTTGCTCTATTACAGATGCACATGAATGATTGCACGCTCATCTGCACTTGGTAAATATAACAGTATAAACAGAGCACATGTAGAATGTGTGTGTGGGGGGGGGGGGATTACATTTGATTAATTGTATTGCGTTCTAAATATTGACTTTTGTCTGTAATGCTATAGGTTTACACCAGCAGCCACAAGCGTCTACTGTCTGATGTTGGCTGTTCTCCCAGGGGGGCCAGCATGCATGCGAGTGGAGCTCCGCCGCCTCAACACTGCCATCTGCTGGCTCAAAGCGGTCCAAGCGAAAGCGGCGCAGGGCGGGGGAAGCGGAGATCCCTGTTGCTCCTGCCCCTTGTTGTTCATCATCTCGCCGTGCGAATGGGATGACGCTGGCCCGTGTGCCAAATGTGTCAACGGGAGTGATTACACCCCTTAGTGGACAGTTGGCCCAACAGTCTGTGCACTGCTGCACCCCGGGGCGGGCGAGGCCTTGGCTTGGCGCGGTACAGAGCAGCCATCCGATCGTGCTGCTACTGCCGCCACCACCACCACTAGGTCCAGCTCCTTCCCTCCCACCCCTCCCCCTCTCACTCTCCCCCTCCCCCTCCCCTCCCGCCAGCTCCCAGCAGTACCAAGTGTCGCCGGGCCTGCCAATGGGAACCCGTCAGATGATGGCGCAGGAGGAGGAGGAGGAGGAGGAGATCGCTTGGAGGAGGCAACAGTCGTGGATATTATGGAGGTGTGGGATGTGTTCAAGGGGGAGACAGGGGGGGGGGAGAGAAAGAGCGAACCCCGCGCACGCACGCACGCACGCACGCCCAGGGAAGATACAAATGAGTATTTATGCACACACACTCTTACACGCACACACACACACACACACACGCACGTACAAGCGCGCACATTTACGCGCGCGGGCGAGCTCACGCGTGCCTGCACACGCACAGACATCTCACTCACATTCACGCCCGCATGCCACAGGCACACACACACACACACACACACACACACACACACACACACACACACACACAAAGAGCTATACTTTATCTTGCCTTATTTGAATAATATAACTGTCCCACTGAGAATTTTTCCCACACCAAATTTATTCACAGCCCGAACTACCAAGCAAATTGTGATTCACTCTGCCTGATATAGTAACCAGCCAGGCTGCAGCAGCCTGAGGAATGCGCTATAATACCGTAATATAATAAATGGCCGGCGTGGACATGCGTCGCACACGCAGGAGATACTGTAGATTGGGAAAAGATGTGCAGACCTCAGCAGCTGCAAGGTCGGGGGCGGTTCTAGGGAGGGGGGCTAGGGTGCCTAGAACCCCCCAAAATTCTAACATTTTATTTTTGTAATATATATATATAAAAATAAACGATAAAAAGGTGCAATTTAAAGAACAGATGTGTGTTAATCTAACGCAGTGGTGTCCTTCGGGGGTGGGTATCGGTGGATTTATACGTTAACATGTGTTTTCATGATCGTAATTTAATAAAGAAATTGTAACAAATTACCAATCATATATATCGTATTTTCGTTTTGGTTTTTTTGTGTGTGCCATTGCTTTATATACTGAACTAAACATGTTGAAAGCTTGAACAGGCTTGTATTTGTCTCTCGTCCCGGGGTCGAATGAGCCCCACTGACAAAACAACTGGCCTTGAATCCCAGCCTTCAGGCCTCCCAGTAACATGGTCTAGAACCGCCTCTGTGAAACACCCACTGTATATGTGCACAGTAATGACAGCGTATGGATGGACATGTGTTTATATATCACCGCCACCGTCCCACAGTGAGTGCATTATGAACTGTGAAATGCATATATGAACTGTGGCACGTCGCAAAGCGGCCTCCCCTAATAACTGGATTGAAACACTTTGTCAAATCCAATAAGAACGGATCATACTGAGCAGCGGTTCACCGAGGGGTCGTTCTCCGCAGAAGGCAGTTTGTCATGTGATTTAATGCACTTTATTTTATCAATCCTCAGAGCTAGCATCGGCCTGCTATCCCTTTTTTTGTTTTTGTTTTTTTCTTTGAGCACAGCAACACACACACACACACACACACGCACACACACTGCTAAAACCACATTTGCTCTCTCGTGTAGGTGGTTCAAACGTTTATTTTTGTTTTAAATCTCCGAGATCAGGAAGATATGTATTTATAGCCAGGATTTTTTTCCCCTGGCCTATTGGTGTTTTATTTTTTTAATAGACTCACATGTTGATTTAGCCTTGGTTATAGTCGTGTTGATATATTTGTGGCCTTCAGATGGCGCTCTTTCCCCTGGTTTCAACCCTGACGATTTCACTCGTTCGCTTTCTTTTGTTGGTCTTTCAATTGTTTTCGGTGTCAAATAGACATTTCTTTTTCGTTAATAAGGTGACAATATACGCCCGCACGTATGGCAATGTGTCTTGCGAAAAGATCTTTTCGGGGATATCAGTGAAATGATGTGTATTCTCTCAATTCAAAGGCTGAATCGATAATGCGGTAGTTTCAAAGGGTTTATCACTAAAATAGCTCAAGACGCGTGGGGCGGAAGGGGGGGGGGGGGCATGATCTCAGCCAAAACCTGTGTGTGTGTGTGGTGTGGTGTGTGTGTGTGTGTGTGTGTGTGTGTGAGAGTGTGAAAATGGGCAGCTTAAGGCCTCTTTTGATCTGCCTAGGTAGGTGTCTCCACAACAACAGTGTGTCTTTCTAATGTTTCCAGACTTCCTTAATGTTGGAAAAACACACACACAAACACACACACACACACACACACACACACACACACATTCAAACGTCTGGATTTGTTTGAAACATGTCGAGTCCGTCGAGGTCCAATTATGCAAGCCGTCATAGCCGGTCCTAATAGACTAATTAATTTACCATGAAATCCTAACACTGTTCCATGATTCTCTTATGCTCCCAATGTCATTATCATAATTGGTCTTTGTTTTACAAATTATTTTCTTCTTCACACGTTCCAAATCTATTTGGGGGAGATCCTAAGCAGAGTTGATTCAAACTTATTTGATTTTATTCACCAAAGGTTGAACACACACACACACACACACACACACACACGCACACATGCACACACACACAGACCCACGCACACACAGACACACGCACACACCCACAACCTACTAATTTTGATCAAGGACCCAATAATATCAAAATGTGGTTGCTGCTGTGCCGTATAGTGCTCCTTAGTAATCTCGGTAATCGCTCACGTTCGATTCAAGACACTGGTACTGACTTTCTTGGCTGTCACCGGAACCGCCCCTACCTACCACCCAACGTTAGTCAGACCCTACGCCCCAGCCCGAGCACTCCGCTCGGCAAACTTCTGCCAAACGACTGGTACCGCCTTCACTAAGAGACTGGTACCGCCTTCACTAAAAACAGCCAAACATCGCTCTTCCAAGTCCCAACTCTTCACGGTTCTGGCTCCTCAGTGGTGGAATGAGCTCCCGGGTCAAGTCAGGACGGCCGAGTCGCTCGCCAGCTTCCGCAAGAGACTCAAGACTTCCACCTGTTCAGAGTTCACCTGGACTCTACATAACCCCCCCCCTCCTTAACAAGAGACTCAAGACCCACCTGTTCAGAGTTCACCTGGACTCTGCATAACCCCCCACACACCCTCCTCTGATAATTCAGCACTAACCTGCGTGTTTGTATGTCTTGACATTTATTAATGGCACTTAGCATTGTTGTTCATTCTCAGATGTTGTAGCATACTTAGAATTGCACGCCTTACTTAGCAATTATGAAACTCGTTCTATTCGTCTCGTAAATATGAATGCTCTAAAACAGCTCTGTTCTTATCTTCAGGTACCACAGTGATATATTGCTGTCTCTCCTTCAACAAATGTACTCTTTGTAAGTCGCTTTGGATAAAAGCGTCTGCCAAATGCCCTAAATGTAAATGTAAATGTTAAAGGCGCACATTGTGGCAGAGGGCCGCATGTGATTGGGGACAGCGTGCTAAACATTTGGCCAGTTGTAATCAGCTGGAGAAACTGGGGGATTGAGCTGCAGTGTGTGTGTGTGTCCCTTCCGCCCCACGCGTCTTGAGCTATTTTAGTGATAAACCCTTTGAAACTACCGCATTATCGATTCAGCCTTTGAATTGAGAGAATACACATCATTTCACTGATATCCCCGAAAAGATCTTTTCGCAAGACACATTGCCATACGTGCGGGCGTATATTGTCACCTTATTAACGAAAAAGAAATGTCTATTTGACACCGAAAACAATTGAAAGACCAACAAAAGAAAGCGAACGAGTGAAATCGTCAGGGTTGAAACCAGGGGAAAGAGCGCCATCTGAAGGCCACAAATATATCAACACGACTATAACCAAGGCTAAATCAACATGTGAGTCTATTAAAAAAATAAAACACCAATAGGCCAGGGGAAAAAAATCCTGGCTATAAATACTCACGACCACCCCCTCCCCCCCCTCCCGGTACAGGGGGGGAGTAGGGGGTGCGTCACCAACGCACCCCCTACTCATGACCACCCCCTCCCCCCTGTACCGGGGGGGGGCAGGAAGTGGTCTGACATATGTGGCATTTGACGTGTGGTGTGCTGTGAACATTTGTGTAATTACTGTGGTTATGTTCTGCCTTCACGAGCCACGCTGGAGGTGGAGGTTGTGGTTGTGGCCGCAGCAACCTGTTCTCAATGCTCACCGAGTGCGGTTACGCCTGCGCTTGTATGCGGTCGCTTGGGTTATAACCGTGCGAATATAACCCACCTCTGCTCTGGTGCCCACCCCCCACCCGGCCCCGGGTAACACATGATGATGCAGAGGGCTCGAGAGGGCGGGAGTGGCCTATAGACTGTTGGGATGATTGTTCATGGGTATTGATTGGAGTTAGTGTCTTTATTCATTCGTATCATTGTCGCTTTACATTTATATTTAAGTATTTTTGGATTATTATTCCTTTCATCTTTAAAAGGGGAATACATTTTTATCCTTTCATACAAGAATCAAAGCAAAAAACAGGAATGAGGCTGTTTTCTTGTTATTTTATTTAAAGTCTCCACGCCAGCACAGAAACCCCCTGCCGTCCGGGCGTTGAAATCCAAGATTTTATGGCCTTGAAGATTCAGCAGGTAAAGTTGTTCAGTAATAATTCTCAGAGAACAAGGAGCCTCCACTGACTACAATGTGTCTCTTTTCACGTTACCACTAGTCTGCACTGCCCCAATTTGAAATCATTAGAAGATTGTTATGTTATTTCGGAATTAAAAACGATGCATTGTAATATAATAGAAATAGCAGCAGAAATAGAAATAGCAACAAAAACACACTAACACAGTCGGGGCGCCACAAGGTTCCAGTCATCTCCCATGGTTTCCCATGCTGCTAGTTCTTTTTTTGACCAGGCCTTCAAATCTATTACCATGACAACAAAATAAGTAACTCATGCATCGCCGAGGAGGCCCGAGCCACACCGCAAACAAAGCACATGGCTTCTTCTTACTAAAACTTGTTTGTAACTTAAGTCAGGTGATTAACACAGCTTAGCGTGTTATTAAAGAAGTATGTTGTGACAGTAAGAGCGTTAAGGCGGATTACGGGGTTCTTGGCCATCTGTCTTCTCGCCGTTGTGACGTGAAGTAATTAATGATTCAAATAATCATTAATCTCCAGCTCATCTCAGTCTTGGCTGTGCCCATGTCACGGTGACAACACCCTCTCTCATAAATGGAGCGTGTGAGTTGCAGTGCAGAACACAAGTGGACAAACGCCAGCGTGTGAGGTGCATTCCTGTTGAAAGGTGTCGTTCCCCCCCCTGCTATGAATCAGGGGTAAAGAGCTGGAGGAAGTGACCAGTTGCAATAATACTGGCACATGGCATCAGGGCCGGTCCAAGCCTTTATGGGGCCCTAAGCAGAATTTGTTCTTTGCGGGGGGGGGGCCCTCCACCCCCTCTGCCCTGCCAATAAGATAAGATAGAACTTTATTCACCCCAAAGGAAATTCTTGTCAAGCCCAGAGGTTTCACAAAAATACCAACAACATAAGAATATAAACAATAGAATAATGAATGTAAAGTGTATACAACTAATAGAATAACAATACATCTAAGAAACATGTAGTACAAAATAAGTTAACTAGAATAGAAAGGTTGGCAATGGTATTGAAAAGTTATATACATATACAATATACTATTGACTGCTGTCAGTGCTTGATCATTCGCACACCAGTGCGAATCAACACACGTCGTGGCTGTGTTGATTGCATCATACCATTGTTAGTCTGCCATGTTTTTAGCCTGCTTGGGGTTTTTAATTTTCTAAGGTAGCAAACCCACAAGAGTGGCCTGGTGTTATTTTCCACTTTAATATGCAAAGCGATACAGAATGGTGGCATGCTGAACACGGTGTACTGAAAAGTAGACAAATAAACCGGCAGACAATGCATTTGCTGTCAACAACATAACCACTTCATTGCTTTTGGTTTTAAAAATGCAGAACAATCAACTACAGTTAAAATCAAAGTATCAAGTACCCCCCCTAAATACAGTTTCCTTCTTATATGAAAAATAAATCCAAATGTCAGACAACAGCAAATACATGAAATAAATATTGGCTGCAGAGGAGAGGACTGTAAACTAACATTAGTCTAACTGACTGCGCCTGCATTCGAATGCAGGCATACCATCCGTTACAGTGTGCATGCATAATCAATGATGAGCCATTGACATAATTATAATACCTCACAAAATAAAGAATCCCAGCTCCCTTGTGGGGCATTTCAAGCTCTCTTGGGGGCCCTCTGGTGGCCCTGGGGGGTCCCCAAACTGTCAAACCCTGCTGTTCTACCTCCTAGCTATGCCTCTACCTGTCTGTGGTGTGTGTGTGTGTGTGTGTGTGTGTGTGTGTGTGTGTGTGTGTGTGTGTGTGTGTGTGGTTGTGTGGGGGCGTGGCTGCTTCATAGCTCATCATCCACTGCGCTCACCTGCTCTGCCTCTCACACAGTGGCGGCAATCAACTCACCAGCTACTCAGTAGAAGAACCCCGGCTTTCCATCCACTCATCGCCAGATCGTGTTGGTATTTTCCACATCAGTATCGCTTCTTGGTTGTTACGCAAGTATTTGTTCATTCCCATATCTAACTCGCTCTACCTTGTCAGATCCCCCGTCCTGGAATCCCTCCTGCCTGTCGACCTGCTTCTTCCTGCCTACCTGCCTGCCCGTCTGTCCTTCCCGGTTCCCTACCTGTCGTCCAGTCACCCCATCCTCGCCCGATCGTCTGCCTCTGTACCCGCTCCTGATCTTTTATTCTATTCTGCCTGGAGTAGTATCTTTGTAAAAACATTCAGTAAAACCTTTTTTTTGTCATTAACGTTTCCCGTTCTACTGTGTCTGCACCTGGGTCCTACGTACAAACCTTAACATATAGACGACTGGTACCGCCTTCACTAAAAAAAAGTCTAAAACTCTTCTCTGTTCTTGCACTCAGAATGGCACGTCTGCTCTTATCCCAGCTATTTTGCAGGCAACCTAGAAATTATGAAACTCATTCTATTAGCCTCGTAACTATGAATGCTTGAAACCTGTTCTATTCTTATCTTTATGTACCACAGTGATATATTGTTGTCTCTCCTTCAACAAATGTACTCTTTGTAAGTCGCTTTGGATAAAAGCGTCTGCCAAATGCCCAATATGTAAATAACAAAAAACAGGCATGCTTAAGGTTGGCTTATGCGTTGGGGCCACCGCTGCGTGGCCTACTGGAAGCGAATGTTTTCAAAACGCCAGCCTCTTTGCTCTTCGCTCCCGTGAAACAGGCAGCCAGTGCAGTGTGTGTCTGAGAGTCCGGCCCCAAAGGGATTCTACTTTTGGTTCACTTTCCTTGTTTGTAATAATTCGCCTTTTATCGCTCAACGCATTTTTTTCTTTTTACTTTTTTTTGGTACTATTTTAGTACATTTATTTTAGGGAATAATAAATGAATTCAGGATATTATTATTTTGTGTGTGGGTGTGATAAGGGAAAGAAAGATACCGTAATCAAGCAAATACATAACCACATTGGATCATTTATCACCAAGAAAAAAAACCCACACATTAGCATCAGCAACCGCAGAACCCACGGTGGATCTGTGCGATCTTCGGGTCATCCTTCAATAACAACAGGCCGGCCGGTTCTGATCGACCAGCCAGATAAACGGAGCGAATATGAGAGGAGGTATGGAGGAGACGAGCACACAGTCACCTAGCACCAACCACAGGTTCCTGGGCTCTTTCTTTTATCTAAATCCACCCCCCCCCCGCCCAACCCCCAACCCCCATTTTACCCTTTTATCAGTATCCCAGATCTCAATTGTAACCTCTTGGGTTGCCCAATAAACTGCTGGTATATACGTGTGACGGCGCTGGCTTCGCAGGTCACTCGCTTGGTGGAATCTGGGCCATTTGGAGCTGTCTGGGAGGCAGATAAAACAAGATTATACCCTGAGCGAGGTATTGGACCCTCGGTGAGACAGGGGGTGGGGGGGTGTGAGTAACAGCTGTGGAGGTGGCAGAGGCTCAGACTGCTGGAGTGGTCCCTGTTGCCTTTGGCACCTCCTATGGTGTCGTAGGAACACCACCACCGCCCCCATCCAACACTACCCACACACACTTCCCTCTCTCTCTCTCTCTCTCTCACCCACCCACCAACCGTTCTCTCCCTCACACACACACCTCTCTCGCTCTCTCTCCCACACAAACACACACACACCGAGATACACACCCACCCACCAACCTCCCTCACACACACACACACACACACCTCTCTCGCTCTCTCCCACACAAACACTGAGACACGCACCCACCCACCAACCTCTCACACACACACACACGCGCACACACACACACCCACCAACCTCTATCTCGCTCTATCTCTCTCACACACACACACCCACACACGCACACACCCCTCGCTCTCTCCCACACACACACACACACACACACACACACACACACACACACACACACACACACCCACACACACACACGGCTGCTCGCCCCGTGGTGTGTGTGTGTGTGTGTGTGTGTGTGTGTGAGAGTGTGAAGAGGAAGGCTCTTTACTCAAGACTGCCATCATCACTGAGGCGTCATCGTATATCACAACGGTGTGTCTATGAATGTTTCCAGACTTCCTTAATGTTGGAAACACACACACAACACCACACACACACACAGCACACACACACACACAACACCACACACAACACACACAACACACACACACACACACATTCAACACGTCTGGATTTTGTTTGAAACATGTCGAGTCCGTCGAGGTCCAATTATGCAAGCCGTCATAGCCGGTCCTAATAGACTAATTAATTTACCATGAAATCCTAACACTGTTCCATGATTCTCTTATGCTCCCAATGTCATTATCAATAATTGGTCTTTGTTTTACAAATTATTTTCTTCTCACACGTATCCAATCTATTGGGGGAGATCCTAGAGCAGATTGATTCAAACTTATTTGATTGTATTCACCAAAAGGTTTGACACACACACACACACACGACACGCACACATGCACACACACGCAACCCACGCACACACAGACACACGCACACACCCACAACCTACTAATTTTGATCAAGGACCCAATAATATCAAAATGTGGTTGCTGCTGTGCCGTATAGTGCTCCTTAGTAATCTCGGTAATCGCTCACGTTCGATTCAAGACACTGGTACTGACTTTCATGGCTGTCAACGGAACCGCCCCTACCTACCTCCAACGTTAGTCAGACCCTACGCCCCAGCCCGAGCACTCCGCTCGGCAACTTCTGCCAAACGACTGGTACCGCCTTCACTAAAAACAGCCAAACATCGCTCTTCCAAGTCCCAACTCTTCACGGTTCTGGCTCCTCAGTGGTGGAATGAGCTCCCGGCTCATGTCAGGACGGCCGAGTCGCTCGCCAGCTTCCGCAAGAGACTCAAGACCCACCTGTTCAGAGTTCACCTGGACTCTACATAACCCCCCTCCTTAACAAGAGACTCAAGACCCACCTGTTCAGAGTTCACCTGGACTCTACATAACCCCCCTCCTTAACAAGAGACTCAAGACCCACCTGTTCAGAGTTCACCTGGACTCTACATAACCCCCCACACACCCTCCTCTGATAATTCAGCACTAACCTGCGTGTTTGTATGTCTTGACATTTATTAATGGCACTTAGCATTGTTGTTCATTCTCAGATGTTGTAGCATACTTAGAATTGCACGCCTTACTTAGCAATTATGAAACTCGTTCTATTCGTCTCGTAAATATGAATGCTCTAAAACAGCTCTGTTCTTATCTTCAGGTACCACAGTGATATATTGCTGTCTCTCCTTCAACAAATGTACTCTTTGTAAGTCGCTTTGGATAAAAGCGTCTGCCAAATGCCCTAAATGTAAATGTAAATGTTAAAGGCGCACATTGTGGCAGAGGGCCGCATGTGATTGGGGACAGCGTGCTAAACATTTGGCCAGTTGTAATCAGCTGGAGAACTGGGGGATTGAGCTGCAGTGTGTGTGTGTGTGTGTGTGTGTGTGTGTGTGTGTGGTGTGTGTGTGAGAGGTTGGTGGGTGGGTGCGTGTCTCGGTGTGTGTGTGGGAGAGAGCGAGAGAGAGGTGTGTGCGTGTGTGGGTGTGTGTGTGTGAGAGAGATAGAGCGAGATAGAGGTTGGTGGGTGTGTGTGTGTGCGCGTGTGTGTGTGTGTGAGAGGTTGGTGGGTGGGTGCGTGTCTCAGTGTTTGTGTGGGAGAGAGCGAGAGGTGTGTGTGTGTGTGTGTGTGTGTGAGGGAGGTTGGTGGGTGGGTGTGTATCTCGGTGTGTGTGTGTTTTGTGTGGGAGAGAGAGCGAGAGAGGTGTGTGTGTGAGGGAGAGAACGGTTGGTGGGTGGGTGAGAGAGAGAGAGAGAGAGAGAGGGAAGTGTGTGTGGGTAGTGTTGGATGGGGCGGTGGTGGTGTCCTACGACACCATAGGAGGTGCCAAAGGCAACAGGGACCACTCCAGCAGTCTGAGCCTCTGCACCTCCACAGCTGTTACTCACACCCCCCCCACCCCCTGTCTCACCGAGGGTCCAATACCTCGCTCAGGGTATAATCTTGTTTTATCTGCCTCCCAGACAGCTCCAAATGGCCCAGATTCCACCAAGCGAGTGACCTGCGAAGCCAGCGCCGTCACACGTATATACCAGCAGTTTATTGGGCAACCCAAGAGGTTACAATTGAGATCTGGGATACTGATAAAAGGGTAAAATGGGGGTTGGGGGTTGGGCGGGGGGGGGGGTGGATTTAGATAAAAGAAAGAGCCAGGAACCTGTGGTTGTGCTAGGTGACTGTGTGCTCGTCTCCTCCATACCTCCTCTCATATTCGCTCTGTTTATCTGGCTGGTCGATCAGAACCGGGCCGGCCTGTTGTTATTGAAGGATGACCGAAGATCGCACAGATCCACCGTGGGTTCTGCGGTTGCTGATGCTAATGTGTGGGGTTTTTTTCTTGGTGATAAATGATCCAATGTGGTTATGTATTTGCTTGATTACGGTATCTTTTTTCCCTTATCACACCCACACACAAAATAATAATATCCTGAATTCATTTATTATTCCCTAAAATAAATGTACTAAAATAGTACCAAAAAAAAGTAAAAAGAAAAAAATGCGTTGAGCGATAAAAGGCGAATTATTACAAACAAGGAAAGTGAACCAAAAGTAGAATCCCTTTGGGGCCGGACTCTCAGACACACACTGCACTGGCTGCCTGTTTCACGGGAGCGAAGAGCAAAGAGGCTGGCGTTTTGAAAACATTCGCTTCCAGTAGGCCACGCAGCGGTGGCCCCAACGCATAAGCCAACCTTAAGCATGCCTGTTTTTTGTTATTTACATATTGGGCATTTGGCAGACGCTTTTATCCAAAGCGACTTACAAAGAGTACATTTGTTGAAGGAGAGACAACAATATATCGTTGTCGTACATAAATATCACAATAGAGCAGGGTTCAAGCATTCATAGTTACGAGGCTAATAGAATAGGTTTCATAATTTCTAGGTTGCCTGCAGAAAATAGCTGGGATAAGAGCAGACGTGCCATTCTGAGTGCAAGAACAGAGAAGAGTTTTAGACTTTTTTTTAGTGAAGGCGGTACCAGTCGTCTATATGTTAAGGTTTGTACGTAGGACCCAGGTGCAGACACAGTAGAACGGGAAACGTTAATGACAAAAAAAAGGTTTTACTGAATGTTTTTACAAAGATACTACTCCAGGCAGAATAGAATAAAAGATCAGGAGCTGGGTACAGAAGCAGACGATCAGGCGAGGATGGGGTGACTGGATGACAGGTAGCGAACCGGGAAGGACAGACGGGCAGGCAGGCAGGCAGGTAGGCAGGAAGAAGCAGGTCGATAGGCAGGAGGGAATTCCAGGACGGGTGGGATCTGACAAGGTAGAGCGCAGTTATATATGGAATGAACAAAATACTTCACGAAACCAACCAAGAGGTGATACTGATGTGGAAAATACCAACACGATCTGGAGATGAGTGGATGGAAAGCCGGGGTTCTTCCGCTGAGTAGCTGATGAGTTGATGGGCCTCAGGTGTGCGAGGCAGAGCAGGTGAGCGTGGTGGATGATGAGCTAGGAAGCAGCCACGCCCCCAATACATACACACACACACACACACACACACACACACACACACACACACACACACACACACACACACACACACACAGACAGGTAGAGGCATAGCTAGGAGGTAGAACAGCAGGGTTTGACAGTTTGGGGACCCCCCAGGGCCACCAGAGGGCCCCCAAGAGAGCTTGAAATGCCCCACAAGGGAGCTGGGATTCTTTATTTTGTGAGGTATTATAATTATGTCAATGGCTCATCATTGATTATGCATGCACACTGTAACGGATGGTATGCCTGCATTCGAATGCAGGCGCAGTCAGTTAGACTAATGTTAGTTTACAGTCCTCTCCTCTGCAGCCAATATTTATTTCATGTATTTGCTGTTGTCTGACATTTGGATTTATTTTTCATATAAGAAGGAAACTGTATTTAGGGGGGTACTTGATACTTTGATTTTAACTGTAGTTGATTGTTCTGCATTTTTAAACCAAAAGCAATGAAGTGGTTATCTTGTTGACAGCAAATGCATTGTCTGCCGGTTTATTTGTCTACTTTTCAGTACACCGTGTTCAGCATGCCACCATTCTGTATCGCTTTGCATATTAAAGTGGAAAATAACACCAGGCCACTCTTGTGGGTTTGCTTCCTTAGAAAATTAAAAACCCCAAGCAGGCCTAAAAACATGGCAGACTAACAATGGTATGATGCAATCAACACAGCCACGACGTGTGTTGATTCGCACTGGTGTGCGAATGATCAAGCACTGACAGCAGTCAATAGTATATTGTATATGTATATTACTTTTCAATACCATTGCCAACCTTTCTATTCTAGTTAACTTATTTTGTACTACATGTTTCTTAGATGTATTGTTATTCTATTAGTTGTATACACTTTACATTCATTATTCTATTGTTTATATTCTTATGTTGTTGGTATTTTTGTGAAACCTCTGTGGCACAAGAATTTCCTTTGGGGTGAATAAAGTTCTATCTTATTGGCAGGGCAGAGGGGGTGGAGCCCCCCCCCCCCCCCCCCCCCCCCCCCCCCCCCCCCCCGCAAAGAACAAATTCTGCTTAGGGCCCCATAAAGGCTTGGACCGGCCCTGATGCCATGTGCCAGTATTATTGCAACTGGTCACTTCCTCCCGCTCTTCAACCCTGATTCATAGCGGGGGGGGGACAACACCTTTCAATGGGAATGCACCTCACACGCTGGCGTTTGTCCACTTGTGTTCTGCACTGCAACTCACACGCTCCATTTATGAGAGAGGGTGTTGTCACCGTGACATGGGCACAGCCAAGACTGAGATGAGCTGGAGATTAATGATTATTTGAATCATTAATTACTTCACGTCACAACGGCGAGAAGACAGATGGCCAAGAACCCCGTAATCCGCCTTAACGCTCTTACTGTCACAACATACTTCTTTAATAACACGCTAAGCTGTGTTAATCACCTGACTTAAGTTACAAACAAGTTTTAGTAAGAAGAAGCCATGTGCTTTGTTTGCGGTGTGGCTCGGGCCTCCTCGGCGATGCATGAGTTACTTATTTTGTTGTCATGGTAATAGATTTGAAGGCCTGGTCAAAAAAAGAACTAGCAGCATGGGAAACCATGGGAGATGACTGGAACCTTGTGGCGCCCCGACTGTGTTAGTGTGTTTTTGTTGCTATTTCTATTTCTGCTGCTATTTCTGTTATATTACAATGCATCGTTTTGAATTCCGAAATAACATAACAATCTTCTAATGATTTCAAATTGGGGCAGTGCAGACTAGTGGTAACGTGAAAAGAGACACATTGTAGTCAGTGGAGGCTCCTTGTTCTCTGAGAATTATTACTGAACAACTTTACCTGCTGAATCTTCAAGGCCATAAAATCTTCGATTTCAACGCCCGGGCGGCAGGGGGTTTCTGTGCTGGCGTGGAGACTTTAAATAAAATAACAAGAAAACAGCCTCATTCCTGTTTTTTGCTTTGATTCTTGTATGAAAGGATAAAAATGTATTCCCCTTTTAAAGATGAAAGGAATAATAATCAAAAAATACTTAAATATAAATGTAAAACGACAATGATACGAATGAATACAGACACTAACTCCAATCAATACCCATGAACAATCATCCCAACAGTCTATAGGCCACTCCCACCCTCTCGAGCCCTCTGCATCATCATGTGTTACCCGGGGCCGGGTGGGGGGTGGGCACCAGAGCAGAGGTGGGTTATATTCGCACGGTTATAACCCAAGCGACCGCATACAAGCGCAGGCGTAACCGCACTCGGTGAGCATTGAGAACAGGTTGCTGCGGCCACAACCACAACCTCCACCTCCAGCGTGGCCCGTGAAGGCAGAACATAACCACAGTAATTACACAAATGTTCACAGCACACCACACGTCAAATGCCACATATGTCAGACCACTTCCTGCCCCCCCCCGGTACAGGGGGGAGGGGGTGGTCATGAGTAGGGGGTGCGTTGGTGACGCACCCCCTACTCCCCCCCTGTACCGGGAGGGGGGGGAGGGGGGTGGGTTACGAAGCGCCTGCAAGAATGAAATGAAATAATACAATAATTTAAAAAAGGTTTTCTACCTGGTTTACATTTTTACACTGAGGGGAAGTTGCAAGATTATGTGTTTCGGTTAAAGGTTATTTCATATATAACCTGGATGGAGGTGGCGTGGTGTGATGTGGGGGCGAAAAAGTGAATCACAGTTCACACCAACACACACACGCGCGCACACACACGCGCGCACACACACGCGTGTGCACACACACACACACTCCTGTAGGCTGTGTGTTTTTCACACCTTGCACTATTATGTCCTCTCCCAGGCGGCACAGACAGAATGGTTATCAGTGTGTGTGTGTGTGTGTGTGTGTGTCTGTGTTTTCCTCTGTCTGTGTAGGCATGTGTGTCGGTGTGTCTGTGTCTGTGTAGGTGTGTGTGTAGGTGTCAAGAACCCTTTGAAGAAAATACTCACCTTTTAATCAACAGAGGCTAATCACCCATATGGCTGACAAAAGGCTGGTTGATAGGACAGAGAGAGAGAGAGAGAGAGAGAGAGAGTGTGTGTGTGTGTGTGTGTGTGTGTGTGTGTGTGTGTGTGTGTGTGTGTGTGAGAGAGTGAGGTGTTGGGAATGGGGTGGGGGCTGGGGTAATTGACAATTGTTTGATATGCGCGTGTGTGCTAGACTGTGTGTGTGTGTGTGTGTGTGTGTGCGTGCGTGTGTGTGTGTGTGTGTGCGTGTGTGTGTGTGTGTGTGTGTGTGTGTGTGTGCGGGTGCCTGTGTGTGTACTAGAGTTTGTCTGTGTGTGTATAGGGGGGTTAATTGACACATCTCACATCTATTCTATAGCGGTGACAATGATGGCTTGTGTTTTTATCATGCTATTGTTAGCAACCCAACAGGCGTAATTGTTGTGTATTGCTGCGTTTATTGCACACTCTGACCCCAGCTACGAGTTGGATTCCCGTCTGATAATCAGCTACAAAGAAGTTATCTGCATTCAAAACAACAGCAGTGCGCTCACAATATGCTGCATTTAAAAAATGTCTGCTCAATTGCAATTTAATGCGAGTTACTTCTTGGACAATAATACTGTCACCATGCATGCCACATTAAAGTGATTGCAGCGACATTTAATTATAAAATAAATATAAAAAATATAAAAGTGGATAGGGTTGTGCAGCTTGCGTGGGCAGGCCATTCAACAATGCCTCCACATAAAATAATCCAAAGTCGTATCTAACCATTTATTATCTGCACATAAGTTTGCCGATTATACTAGGAAATGAATAGAGGTAATGAAAGCAGTAAACAACATTCGGGACACGGGATTCAGGCGCAGACACTCTCTCTCCGTGTATTCAGCCAAATGTAACGGCCGTGGTATCTGAATCAACATACATGCATCGCCCCCTGGAATATGTAAATGATTACATCGACCTTAATTAATTAATGAAACATAGATTTCTTCAGGCAACACGTTTATCAACGTGATTAACAATGATTATCCAGGCCGCCTTCTGCACACATTTGTCTCTTCTGGCAATAATAAAAAAAACACAATTTGCTTTGCTTTTGCCTCAATTTGCTTCTGTGCCAAACGTGTCCCGTTTGGTGTTTTTTTCTCGAAGGCCATTGGTCAGTGGCGGGGGCTCATTTGCATACAGGCCATCATATAGGGAGCGCAACAAGCGAGTGCACTAACTTACGACCCAGTACAGCTTGAGTGCCTCACACTACTACAGGCACTACTACTACTACTACTACTACTACAACGGTACTACTACCACTACTACTACCACCGCTGCTGCTGCTGCTGCTGATGCGCAAGTTGTTACTCTGTCCGCATTATTGATGAAGTACTGAAGTTTTTCTGACACGATGGGAGTTTTGAGGCACTTTGGAGGCGCTGCGCTATTATGCTCGCTCATCTGCAGTGTGGCGAACTGCACCACGGCCAGATACTCGACCGACGAAGAGGACGCGCCGGGCACAGAGATCGGAAACCTGTCCCGGGACCTGAAGATCGACCCGGCGGACGACCCCCACACGTCCTTTCGATTCATGCAGGAGAGCAACGCGACGGCCGTCATCCACATGCGGGAGATCGACGGACTTTTGAGCGTCGCGGAGACGATTGACCGGGAGCACCTCTGCCCCGGCTCGCCGCGCTGCCTCGTCACCTTTGACATCGTCGCCTTCTCCCGGGAGAGGTTTCACCTGATCCACGTGGAGGTCGAGGTGCGGGACGTCAACGACCACGCGCCCGCGTTTCACCGCGCCGAGACGCACCTGCAGATCTCGGAGAACGCGCAGTTGCACTCCAGGTTCCCCCTGGACGCGGCCATCGACCTGGACGTGGGCCGCAACTACATCCAGAGCTACAACATCTCCTCCCCGGCGGGCGGCAGTCGTCACTTTGTGGTCGACAACCGCCTGAGGGACGACGGCTTCAGGTACGCCGAACTCGTGCTGGTCCAGGAGCTCGACAGAGAGGTCGAGGATCACTACGTCATCGAGGTGACGGCCACGGACGGCGGGGTGCCCCCCAGGTCCGGCTCGGTCACGGTGCACATCAGGGTGCTCGACTTCAACGACAACAGCCCGACGTTCGAGCGCTCCTCGATCAGAGTGGAGCTGCTGGAGGACGCGCCCGTGGGCCACCGCGTGCTCAAGGTGCGCGCCTCGGACCCGGACCAGGGCGCCAACGGCGAGGTGACGTACGCGTTCGCGGACGGCCCGCTGTCCGACGCCATGCGCGTCTTCCGCCTGGACCCGCACACCGGCGACGTGGCGTTGAGTGCGCCGGTGGACTTCGAGAAGAGACGGTCCTACGAGATGACCATCCGCGCGTCCGACTCGGGCGTCAACTCCGTGCCGTCCACCTGCAAAGTGTTGGTGGACGTGGTGACGGAACGGACAAACGCGCCCGAGATGAGCGTCAAAGCCCATGACCTCCACCAGCGACGGCGTGGGCCGTACAATCACCGGTGGCCGCCGCCCACGGAGAGCTTCGTGGCCTCTGAATCAAACCACCCTGGACAGAGACTCGGGTCCACGGCGACCGTGCGCACCAGCGCTGCACGGACACGACGCATCTTCAAGGCTGCAGTCAAGCCTACGGAGACGCCTTCATGATCGTCACCACCACGGACGCTGGACCGGGAGAAGATCTCCCCGAGTACAACCTTGACCCTGGTGGCCGGCAAGGGGAGAGGACCTCGGCAGCCCGGCCCTGCAGGACCACCCGCCAGTACACCATCCGCGTTGACGGACGGAGAACGGACAACGCCCCGTTCTTCAGCAGGCGGTGGTGTACGACTATCTCGGTCCATGGAGAAACAACGTGCCCGGCTCGTACGTCACCACGGTGGTCGCCCGGGACGCCGACGCGGGGGAAGAACGCCAAGGTCTCCTACAAGTCCTGGACTCGGAGGTCCCGGGATGGCGGGCACATATCCACGTACGTCTCCATCGATCCGCTCTCGGGGGGTCCCTGTACACCCTGACGTCCCTCGACTACGAGACGCTGCAGCAGATCGAGCTGGCCGTCCAGGCGGAAGACGGGGGCTCCCCTCCGCGCGTCCAGCACTGTCCCACCGTACGGATCCGCGTGGTGGACCAGAACGGACAACACCCCGTACTTCACCTTCCCCGCGCGCCGGTGCTGCACAACGACACGGATGAAGACAACGACATCCCGCTGCCCGTCAACGCCCCCGCCGGCTACCTGGCCCTCCGCGCCGAGGCCCGGGACGAGGACGAAGGGGTCAACGGCGAAGCTGACCTACCGGCTGCTCCGCGGCGACCCCACGCTCTTCGCCGTGCACCGGGGACACCGGCGAGGTCGTGCTGAGGAGGTGGCTGCCCGCCAACGTGGGCGACGTCCTGGAGCTGGCCATCGCCGCGGAGCGACAAGGGCCGCTCCCCCGCGCACGGCCACCGCCGTCCTCAGGCTGGTGGTGTCCGACGACGTCGAGCCCTCGGAGGACCGGCTGGTGGTGTCGGCGGTCGCCGCGGTGATGCGGCCCGGCGGCGAGGAGGAGGAGGACGGCGAGGGGCGGCCGGGCCTCGACGGCTCCCTCATCGTCATCATCATGCTCAGCGGCGGGTGCGCCCTGCTGCTCATCGCCATCGTCATCGTGATCATCACCTGCAAGCTGAACGGCGGGGACCGCGCCCCCCCCTCGCGCGGCTTCCAAGGAGGATGGGCTGTTCGACAGCCGGCACCGCGGCCCCCCGCCGCCCCTGTTCAGCTCGGAGGAGCCAAACACCGGAGGGTTCTTCTTCCAGGACAGGGAGACGACGTCGTCTCTGGGTGACGACTCCGGCCTCTACGAGGAGAGGAGCCGCGACTCGGAGACAAAGGTGAGTCCGCCACTGCCCTCATCTCACACACACACACACACACACACACACACACACACACACACACACACACACACACACACACACACACAGTCCCCCCCACCCCCTGCGGGGAGTTTTCCTTTTTAATATGCGTCTGATGTATTTCCAAGCACTGCGCCGCTTTCATCTCCAGCCCAGAGGAGGTCGAAGCTTAACCCTGTCTGTTGTCATCTGCTCCCGTAGCTGTTCCCGTCCTCCAAACACTCCTTCCAGCCCACTTCGGCGTGGCAGGGCGACAAGTACTGCCTGCAAGTCAGGTAAGGAGAAGATTCAAGAAGTTTATTTGTCACATACACACGTACAGGATGCAGGTGCAGTGAAATGAAAAAGTGGCCGATGCCCAGTGGATTGTGCAATAGAACAAATACAAATAACCAAAGAATCAAATTCCACATCTACTATTTACAGTCTTTACAGCAAAAGGAGCAGGATTTTTTGTTTAGTTTTTTTTTATTCCCAATTTTGGAGCGCTACACAGTTGAACACACACTCACTCACTCCACTCACTCCACTCACTCACTCACTCACTCACTATTTTTGTCCTGTTTTCATCTGTTTTAGATTTACATTTTGCCCAGCACTGTACACTGTGTTACAGCCGGCATCATTCATTTGCATAATTGTAACCGTGTTTGTGCAACATGTTTATGGATTTGTAGCAAGCAACAGTCACTCCACACAAGAAAGAGAGGCAGAGAGATGTACAGAGAGAGAACACACACAGACACACACACACACATAATCAGGTTAACCAGGCTGTATGCTTCATGGTGGCTAATATGTGTTGCTGTTGTGTTTTCCTGCAGCGGCATCGTAAGCGTGGACCAGTCCAGCGTCAAGGACAGCGGAAAGGGAGACAGCGACTTCAATGACAGCGACTCGGACATCAGCGGAGACGCGGGCAAAAGGACCTTAAGCACCTTCCAGCCTGTGCAGCCAAAGAGTGAGTACTGGCTGGGGCTGGCAGACAGACAGACAGACAGACAGACAGACAGACAGACAGACAGACTGACAGAGTTCATACCCCCCCTCCTTAAATAATCGATATGTTTACAATGAACACCATGCATGGACACATATTGCACTTTTGCAATCATAATCTCCTCCTCCTCCAATCTAATTCTGTTTGTTTGTTTGCTTCCCCCCCACCCTGTTCCATTTCAGGCTCGGTGGCTAACATTACCACCGACACCCAGGCGGTGGCTGGCGACTGGCGTGGCGCATCGTCTTGCGCTCGGTGGTGGCGGTGGCACCCGGCCAGAGCCGGAGCGGCGGCGGCGGCGGGGCCAGCGAGGCGGACATCGCCTCCTACACCGTGGGCTTCTCATCAGCCACCGTCTACAACAGTCCGCACGCCTTTGCTCACGCCTGGAAACACACGGCGTCCAGCTACGGCACCGCCACCCGATACCCGACGGGCAAGACCGGCTCCACCGCCACGCAGAGCTTCACCGCGGCGGGTGGGACCCTTCCGTCATACTTTACCCACCAACGTCAACACCACCTCTACCACCACCAGCAGCAGAGAGACGGTCCCCCCAGTCCGCTTTTCGTAACGGAAGTGGCCACTGTTTTTTAAAACTAATGAACTAACTTGGTGCTTTGTTTTGTATCACTTTTGCGTGACATGTACAGATTTGCTGTAGATATGAACATAATGAATGTGATGTAATGTGGAGGAATTTGTGACGGATGTATGTGTACATATGTGTTATTTATGTATTGTTATTGCTGAAATTCTTTGAATATGTTTATTTTTCTGTTAAACACGCGGAAAAGACAAGAAGAAATTGCTTCGTCATGAATCAGACAGAACGGGTTCTTCACCATCTTGTTGGTGGTGCAAAATATTTTGTCTCACAAATAAATTGGTTAAAGACGATTCAATTTCTGTTTTGACAGTCGCAGTAAAGCCTTTATCTATCGGTGAGACCTGGGAAATTACGTGGTGGGTGTTTGAGTGCAGCGATGTTTAGACAACTATTCAGCCAACTCTGACTCCTGAGGATAAACTCACCCACTTTCCCGAGGAAAACAAAACACACACACACACACTGGCAATGAACACTGAGTTATCTAGGGTCATCTCGAACAGGCAAACATAAGGAACATATAATATTAAACAAAGTGCTCAAAGAACTGTCTTAACTTCACAGACCACGTGTTATCTTGAGCAATATAATAAATAATGTGAGGGAGAAATCAGAGACACTTCTGATTCCAGAGAGGAATCTCAGAGGAAACCCTTTCAAATATGCAAAATAAAAATCAATTAATATATATAAGTCAATCGAGGGGCCCTGTCTGTTGGGAGAGGCAGGGACTTCCATCAACAACTTCAAATGTTACGGCTCTTTCATAACGCTTTTTTTAATCAGTAATTTAGGAAGTGCCCTTGGACTGGGTCACACAGGGACACTCAAATCAATTGCTGGCAGAATAATTTTTTTGTTTCTTTAAAAATTGTGCTATATCACTTAACACAAAATAAAGTAGAATAAAATAAACTCGAATATAAGCCGTGGCAATTATAACCGCCGTTTTCAAAACAGCTTACAAGTAAGTACCAGAGACTGACTGACCTTTATAGCATTTTATCTTTCATTTTTAATAATTTTTTTCATTTTTCCCAAGTAGCTGGGTAAAAGGGCGAAAAGAGCTGTCCTCAATTTGATCAAATACCACCTAAAATGTCAGCCACCGATAATGACATATGATGCAAAAGGAACGCGTTGATTGGCTTCCACCCTCGATCTCTGTCTCATTTTCTCTTCTTTTCAGCTTTCCTATTCAGATGACCACGATGTTCCATCCCTTCGCTCAGACAGCGGTTTCTCCAGACTGATTGTGATTGAGTTACCTTCGCCGCGCGACCGATTCCAATGGCAACAACCTTCTGTGTGCCATGTCCCACGTGACTAAGTTTGAGAATATAAGATAAGATAAGATAAAACTTTATTAATCCCAAAGGAAATTGTTGTGCCAGAGTTTGCTCAAAAATAACAACAACATAAGAATAAAAACAATAGAATAATGAATGTATGAGTGTATAAGGCGTAAATGCTAACAACAGTGCTGAATTGAATAACAAAAGGAAAAAAAAGGAAAAAAAAAGAAAAGTAGAACAGAAACAGAAACTAGAATAGAAAACTTGTCAATGGTATTGAAGAAGTAATATTGCACATGATATTGAGAGTATTGCACATGATGTTGGAAAGTAATAGTGCACATGATATTGTTCTCAGTGTCCGATGTTTCAACTGTCCTTCCCACAGAGGGGGGAGGAGTTATAGAGTTTGATAGCCACAGAGAGGGGAGGAGTTATAGAGTTTGATGGCCACAGATGGGGGAGGAGTTATAGAGTTTGATGGCCACAGGCAGAAAGGACCTCCTGTGGTGTTCTGTGGTGCACCTCGGTAATCTCAGTCTACGGCTGAAGGTGCTCTGTATTTATATACCAAATCACTTCACTTAATATCTTACATACAATATTGGATTCATGCAATGTCGGTTCTTGTATGCTATATGCTTGACGTGCAGGCAGCTAAAGTTAGAGTTACAGTGATAATGGCACAGACAGTGATATTGATAGTGATAGTTGCACTTATAGTGACAGTGTGTGTGGTCATGATAGTGACATGATAATGGTCGTGATAATGACAGTGATAGAGCTAGGTGATAGTGGTAATGGTAATGACAGAAGCAAGGGCAGTAGTTTCTGTGATAGAGGGAGTGCATAGAGGCAGCATTGGTGATATAGTGAGAGTGGTATTCACTGGGCACTGCAGCCAGAGCCATAGTTATAGCTGCAGCGATAATGTCAATATTTTCTTAAGTCGCCATTTCGCCAAAACTGTAAAACACAAAAAAGAAAGTGTGTCTCAGTGCTTTCCCCTGTCTCCCCCCCCCCACCCCCCCCCCCCCCCCACACACACACACACACACACGCACACCTCGGCCCCTGAGGGCTTTGGGAGGTAGCCAGCGCAGCTAATGGCTAACAGTGATAAGACTCAGTACCCACTGAAAGTCCAGCAATCGTTGAGGAAGAAATCTGCCGCAGAAAGAAAAATCCTCCCGGTCCCAAGTGGCCCGCTCCCACTGGAGCGAGATGAGGAAACTATTATGAAACTAGTATACTGGAAAAAAAAAACGGGTGTGTAAACCCGTAGCCCGTGCCAGGTTTCAAACCTCAGATCTGTGGAGCCGCACGCACGCTAGCTAGCAAGCCCTGCCCACCAACTTGTCCTGGGGGTATGTTTGCATCAATATTCACAAGTATATATCAATATGTGAATGAAGGACAATTTAAAAGTGTGTTGGCTGTGTGTGTGTGTGTGTGTGTGTGTGAGCGTGTGTGTTGTGTGTGTGTGTGTGTGTGTGCGTGGCTGTGTTGTGTGTGTCTGTCTGTTCCAAAGCCAGAGCCCTAGCAATGGCCCATGTGATATGAATATGTACTGAGTGTCTGTGTGTGTACTATGCTATGGTGCCCTTTTCTCACAAAGCAAGTCCGATTTTTCAGACTTTATACAACATTCGGGAAAAATACAATATTTGTCCATGGAAGGCGCGGCAGAGTGAGAAGACCGCGACGATGTTTGAGTTGTAATTCCCGTTGTAATTTTAGTACTTCTCAAAATGCGCTGGGAGGGTTAGGGAAGCAATAATACGAACGTGTTCATGAGAGGAGATGGGGAAATGTATCTGCGTGTTTGAAATGTGTTTGAAATCTCTAAAGTTTGCGACGGTGAAGTGAAGAAGTCTGCTGGGATTGACGACCTGTCAGCACTCAACGAGGAAGCTTAAATAACTTAGCTTCGTGTGGCTACTTTAAAATGATGATGTCGAGAGGCTAATACATATACTATATATATATATATATATATATGATAGCATATGTATGGAAGTAATTACAGTACAAGCCAACTCCCCTCAGTGATAACCTATCATTTTTCTCAGAGCTTCTGTCTGCCTGCGCGTGTGTGTGTGTGTGTGTGTGGGTATGTATGTGTGCGCATGTGCAATGTGTGTGTGTCTATCCATAACCTCGGTGTCATAGATCACATCCCTGACACCCACGTGCGCGTCAACTCAGATCCAACATTCCTTATCGTCGATGACACGGCAAAATAACGGTAACGGTGAACTGTCTCCATGGATGACAAATCACAGGCGACGACGAGACGTTGAGATATGTCTTCATCTGGCCGGATGGCAGCACGAGATACGTGCACACTCGGTTGGATCGTATTTCCATACAGGCACGAGGTCGGAACGTGACCTGTGTGTGTGTGTGTGTGTGTGTGTCACATGTGATGATCGTGATGTGGGGGTTGTGGGGCCATAGCAGTGCATTGTGGGACGGACGGAATCCCGCCACGGGGGTGGGACGGCGGGGAACCACATGGCATCTATCGGACAGGCCTCTGTCTTCATTACACAACCGGTGGAGCGGTGTGTCTTTCAAGCCGGTGTTGACAGACTCCATTACCACACCCCCCCCCCCCCCCCCCCCCCGCAAAAAAAACCCTCGAAAACAAAATAAAAACAAAAGAATTTGAAATAGAAAAACCCACACATAACGACATTTGCGTAAAAATAACAACGCTCACGCCGCACTTTGAGAGATGTTCACACGATGTCACCGGTTTTTGTTTGCCAACGAGCGGTTGATGAAAAGCACAACAACAACGACAACAACAACACAACAACACAAAGACAACAGATGTCTCATTCTTCCTCCTCTTTCCCGCGTGACAACTTAAGCGGTGGCGTTAAGGAGAGTGTGTACGCCAACGTGCTGAAGCTAGGGCTCTCCACTTGCCATGGTTGCTTTGTTACGAATGACCTGTAATGCAGTTTAGTGACAAACGCGCAACCCCCCCCCAGCCCCCCCCCCCCAACTCAGCCCACCAACGACCAGCCCCACCTCCCCCCTCACTAAAATGCAGATACGAGTATATATATATATATATTTTATATATATATCGAGTGGCAGTTGTTATTGGGTCAACGGGGGCCGCTCTGTGACCGACCGGAATAAACTCCGAAGCAAAACGAGGAAGGAGGCCACTATTGTATTGATTGATAAATGCATTTTCTCTCTCAATCGGTTATCTGTCACAACGTTGCAGCATCAGCGGCCGACCACTGACCTTCTTTCGGTCTCGGTTGTGCGCTTATGTTCTGCGTCGCTGTGTCGCCGGAAAGACTTTGGTTTTGGATGCACAGATTTTTTCAACATCTGCAGAACCACGCTGCAGATGTTTAATCACTCGGTGGTGGCAAGCGTCATCTTCTATGCTGTGCTGGGGGCTGGGGCAGCAGCAGGCCGACGCTAACAGACTCAATAAGCTCATCAGGAAAGCGGGTTCTGTCCTGGGAGTGGAATTGGAGTCTTTGGTGGAGGTCTCGGAGAGGAGGATGCTGGGTAAACTACTCAGTATTATGGACAACGCCTCCCATCCCCTGCACGCCACACTGGTGTCATACCAGAGCACCTTCAGCCGTAGACTGAGATTACCGAGGTGCACCACAGAACACCACAGGAGGTCCTTTCTGCCTGTGGCCATCAAACTCTATAACTCCTCCCCCCTACAAGAATAGTATATAACCATGACTCCACCAGCGACGGCGTGGCCTACATCACGGAGGCCGCCGCCACGGAGAGCTTCGTGGCCCTGATCAACACCCTGGACAGAGACTCGGGCTCCAACGGCGACGTGCGCACCAGCCTGCACGGACACGACCACTTCAAGCTGCAGCAAGCCTACGGAGACGCCTTCATGATCGTCACCACCACGACGCTGGACCGGGAGAAGATCCCCGAGTACAACCTGACCCTGGTGGCCGAGGACCTCGGCAGCCCGCCCTTCAGGACCACCCGCCAGTACACCATCCGTGTGACGGACGAGAACGACAACGCCCCGTTCTTCAGCAGGCGGGTGTACGACATCTCGGTCCTGGAGAACAACGTGCCCGGCTCGTACGTCACCACGGTGGTCGCCCGGGACGCCGACGCGGGGAAGAACGCCAAGGTCTCCTACAAGCTCCTGGACTCGGAGGTCCCGGGAGGCGGGCACATATCCACGTACGTCTCCATCGATCCGCTCTCGGGGTCCCTGTACACCCTGACGTCCCTCGACTACGAGACGCTGCAGCAGATCGAGCTGGCCGTCCAGGCGGAAGACGGAGGCTCCCCTCCGCGCTCCAGCACGTCCACCGTACGGATCCGCGTGGTGGACCAGAACGACAACACCCCGTACTTCACCTTCCCCGCGCAGCCGGTGCTGCACAACGACACGGATGAAGACAACGACATCCCGCTGCCCGTCAACGCCCCCGCCGGCTACCTGGCCCTCCGCGCCGAGGCCCGGGACGAGGACGAAGGGGTCAACGGCGAGCTGACCTACCGGCTGCTCCGCGGCGACCCCACGCTCTTCGCCGTGCACCGGGACACCGGCGAGGTCGTGCTGAGGAGGTGGCTGCCCGCCAACGTGGGCGACGTCCTGGAGCTGGCCATCGCCGTGAGCGACAAGGGCCGCTCCCCGCGCACGGCCACCGCCGTCCTCAGGCTGGTGGTGTCCGACGACGTCGAGCCCTCGGAGGACCGGCTGGTGGTGTCGGCGGTCGCCGCGGTGATGCGGCCCGGCGGCGAGGAGGAGGAGGACGGCGAGGGGCGGCCGGGCCTCGACGGCTCCCTCATCGTCATCATCATGCTCAGCGGCGGGTGCGCCCTGCTGCTCATCGCCATCGTCATCGTGATCATCACCTGCAAGCTGAACGGCGGGGACCGCGCCCCCCCCTCGCGCGGCTCCAAGGAGGATGGGCTGTTCGACAGCCGGCACCGCGGCCCCCCGCCGCCCCTGTTCAGCTCGGAGGAGCCAAACACCGGAGGGTTCTTCTTCCAGGACAGGGAGACGACGTCGTCTCTGGGTGACGACTCCGGCCTCTACGAGGAGAGGAGCCGCGACTCGGAGACAAAGGTGAGTCCGCCACTGCCCTCATCAGCACACACACACACACACACACACACACACACACACACACACCACACCCACACACACCACACACCACACCCCACCCCCTGCGGGGAGTTTTTTTTTTTTTGTTTTTTTTTTTTTTTTTTTTTTTTTTTTTTTTTTTTTTTTTTTTTTTTTTTTTTTTTTTTTTTTTTTTTTTTGTTTTTTTTTTTTTTTTTTTTTTTTTTTTTTTTTTTTTTTTTTTTTTTTTTTTTTTTTTTTTTTTTTTTTTTTTTTTTTGTTTTTTTTTTTTTTTTTTTTTTTTTATTTTTTTTTTTTTTTTTTTTTTTTTTTTTTTTTTTTTTTTTTTTTTTTTTTCTTTTTTCCTTTTTAATATGCGTCTGATGTATTTCCAAGCACTGCGCCGCTTTCATCTCCAGCCCAGAGGAGGTCGAAGCTTAACCCTGTCTGTTGTCATCTGCTCCCGTAGCTGTTCCCGTCCTCCAAACACTCCTTCCAGCCCACTTCGGCGTGGCAGGGCGACAAGTACTGCCTGCAAGTCAGGTAAGGAGAAGATTCAAGAAGTTTATTTGTCACATACACACGTACAGGATGCAGGTGCAGTGAAATGAAAAAGTGGCGATGCCCAGTGGATTGTGCAATAGAACAAATACAAATAACCAAAGAATCAAATTCCACATCTACTATTTACAGTCTTTACAGCAAAAGGAGCAGGATTTTTAGTTAAGTTTTTTTTTATTCCCAATTTTGGAGCGCTACACAGTTGAACACTCACTCACTCACTCACTCACTCACTCACACTATTTTTGTCCTGTTTTCATTCTGTTTTAGATTTACATTTGCCCAGCGCTGTACACTGTGTACAGCTGCATCATTCATTTGCATAATTGTAACCGTGTTTGTGCAACGTGTTTATGGATTTGGTAGCAAGCAACAGTTACTCCACACAAGAAAGAGAGGTAGAGAGATGTACAGAGAGAGAACACACACAGACACACACACACACATAATCAGGTTAACCAGGCTGTATGCTTCATGGTGGCTAATATGTGTTGCTGTTGTGTTTTCCTGCAGCGGCATCGTAAGCGTGGACCAGTCCAGCGTCAAGGACAGCGGAAAGGGAGACAGCGACTTCAATGACAGCGACTCGGACATCAGCGGAGACGCGGGCAAAAGGACCTTAAGCACCTTCCAGCCCGTGCAGCCAAAGAGTGAGTACTGGCTCACGCACACGCACACGCACACGCACACGCACACACACACACACACAGTTCATACCCCCCCTCCTTAAATAATCGATATGTTTACAATGAACACCATGCATGGACGCATTATTGCACTTTTGCAATCATAATCTCCTCCTCCTCCAATCTAATTCTGTTTGTTTGTTTGCTTCCCCCCCACCCTGTTCCATTTCAGGCTCAGCCGCTAACGTTGCCACCGACACCCAGGCAGTGGCTGGCGACTGGCGTGGTGCATCTTGCGGCTCGGTGGTGGCGGCGGTGGCACCCGGCCAGAGCCGGAGCGGCGGCGGCGGCGGGGCCAGCGAGGCGGACATCGCCTCCTACACCGTGGGCTTCTCATCAGCCACCGTCTACAACAGTCCGCACGCCTTTGCTCACGCCTGGAAACACACGGCGTCCAGCTACGGCACCGCCACCCGATACCCGACGGGCAAGACCGGCTCCACCGCCACGCAGAGCTTCACCGCGGCGGGTGGGACCCTTCCGTCATACTTTACCCACCAACGTCAACACCACCTCTACCACCACCAGCAGCAGAGAGACGGTCCCCCCAGTCCGCTTTTCGTAACGGAAGTGGCCACTGTTTTTTAAAACTAATGAACTAACTTGGTGCTTTGTTTTGTATCACTTTTGCGTGACATGTACAGATTTGCTGTAGATATGAACATAATGAATGTGATGTAATGTGGAGGAATTTGTGACGGATGTATGTGTACATATGTGTTATTTATGTATTGTTATTGCTGAAATTCTTTGAATATGTTTATTTTTCTGTTAAACACGCGGAAAAGACAAGAAGAAATTGCTTCGTCATGAATCAGACAGAACGGGTTCTTCACCATCTTGTTGGTGGTGCAAAATATTTTGTCTCACAAATAAATTGGTTAAAGACGATTCAATTTCTGTTTTGACAGTCGCAGTAAAGCCTTTATCTATCGGTGAGACCTGGGAAATTACGTGGTGGGTGTTTGAGTGCAGCGATGTTTAGACAACTATTCAGCCAACTCTGACTCCTGAGGATAAACTCACCCACTTTCCCGAGGAAAACAAAACACACACACACACACTGGCAATGAACACTGAGTTATCTAGGGTCATCTCGAACAGGCAAACATAAGGAACATATAATATTAAACAAAGTGCTCAAAGAACTGTCTTAACTTCACAGACCACGTGTTATCTTGAGCAATATAATAAATAATGTGAGGGAGAAATCAGAGACACTTCTGATTCCAGAGAGGAATCTCAGAGGAAACCCTTTCAAATATGCAAAATAAAAATCAATTAATATATATAAGTCAATCGAGGGGCCCTGTCTGTTGGGAGAGGCAGGGACTTCCATCAACAACTTCAAATGTTACGGCTCTTTCATAACGCTTTTTTTAATCAGTAATTTAGGAAGTGCCCTTGGACTGGGTCACACAGGGACACTCAAATCAATTGCTGGCAGAATAATTTTTTTGTTTCTTTAAAAATTGTGCTATATCACTTAACACAAAATAAAGTAGAATAAAATAAACTCGAATATAAGCCGTGGCAATTATAACCGCCGTTTTCAAAACAGCTTACAAGTAAGTACCAGAGACTGACTGACCTTTATAGCATTTTATCTTTCATTTTTAATAATTTTTTTCATTTTTCCCAAGTAGCTGGGTAAAAGGGCGAAAAGAGCTGTCCTCAATTTGATCAAATACCACCTAAAATGTCAGCCACCGATAATGACATATGATGCAAAAGGAACGCGTTGATTGGCTTCCACCCTCGATCTCTGTCTCATTTTCTCTTCTTTTCAGCTTTCCTATTCAGATGACCACGATGTTCCATCCCTTCGCTCAGACAGCGGTTTCTCCAGACTGATTGTGATTGAGTTACCTTCGCCGCGCGACCGATTCCAATGGCAACAACCTTCTGTGTGCCATGTCCCACGTGACTAAGTTTGAGAATATAAGATAAGATAAGATAAAACTTTATTAATCCCAAAGGAAATTGTTGTGCCAGAGTTTGCTCAAAAATAACAACAACATAAGAATAAAAACAATAGAATAATGAATGTATGAGTGTATAAGGCGTAAATGCTAACAACAGTGCTGAATTGAATAACAAAAGGAAAAAAAAGAAAAGTAGAACAGAAACAGAAACTAGAATAGAAAACTTGTCAATGGTATTGAAGAAGTAATATTGCACATGATATTGAGAGTATTGCACATGATGTTGGAAAGTAATAGTGCACATGATATTGTTCTCAGTGTCCGATGTTTCAACTGTCCTTCCCACAGAGGGGGGAGGAGTTATAGAGTTTGATAGCCACAGAGAGGGGAGGAGTTATAGAGTTTGATGGCCACAGATGGGGGAGGAGTTATAGAGTTTGATGGCCACAGGCAGAAAGGACCTCCTGTGGTGTTCTGTGGTGCACCTCGGTAATCTCAGTCGTCTACGGCTGAAGGTTGGGTCTGTCAACACCGGCTTGAAAGACACACCGCTCCACCGGTTGTGTAATGAAGACAGAGGCCTGTCCGATAGATGCCATGTGGTTCCCCGCCGTCCCACCCCCGTGGCGGGATTCCGTCCGTCCCACAATGCACTGCTATGGCCCCACAACCCCCACATCACGATCATCACATGTGACACACACACACACACACACACACAGGTCACGTTCCGACCTCGTGCCTGTATGGAAATACGATCCAACCGAGTGTGCACGTATCTCGTGCTGCCATCCGGCCAGATGAAGACATATCTCAACGTCTCGTCGTCGCCTGTGATTTGTCATCCATGGAGACAGTTCACCGTTACCGTTATTTTGCCGTGTCATCGACGATAAGGAATGTTGGATCTGAGTTGACGCGCACGTGGGTGTCAGGGATGTGATCTATGACACCGAGGTTATGGATAGACACACACACATATGCACATGCGCACACACACATACCCCCCCACACACACACACACACACACGCGCAGGCAGACAGAAGCTCTGAGAAAAATGATAGGTTATCACTGAGGGGAGTTGGCTTGTACTGTAATTACTTCCATACATATGCTAGTCATATATATATATATTATATATATATATAGTATATGTATTAGCCTCTCGACATCATCATTTTAAAGTAGCCACACGAAGCTAAGTTATTTAAGCTTCCTCGTTGAGTGCTGACAGGTCGTCAATCCCAGCAGACTTCTTCACTTCACCGTCGCAAACTTTAGAGATTTCAAACACATTTCAAACACGCAGATACATTTCCCCATCTCCTCTCATGAACACGTTCGTATTATTGCTTCCCTAACCCTCCCAGCGCATTTTGAGAAGTACTAAAATTACAACGGGAATTACAACTCAAACATCGTCGCGGTCTTCTCACTCTGCCGCGCCTTCCATGGACAAATATTGTATTTTTCCCGAATGTTGTATAAAGTCTGAAAAATCGGACTTGCTTTGTGAGAAAAGGGCACCATAGCATAGTACACACACAGACACTCAGTACATATTCATATCACATGGGCCATTGCTAGGGCTCTGGCTTTGGAACAGACAGACAGTTTCATGCTGAACAACAGGCACGCACACACACACACACACACACACACACACACACACACACACACACACACACACACACAGCCCCTTTCCTTGGGGCACATTCTTCATTCACATATTGATATATACCTTGTGAATATTGATGCAAACATACCCCCAGGACAAGTTGGTGGGCAGGGCTTGCTAGCTAGCGTGCGTGCGGCTCCACAGATCTTGAGGTTTGAAACCTGGCACGGGCTACGGGTTTTACACACCGTTTTTTTTTTCCAGTATACTAGTTTCCATAATAGTTTCCTCATCTCGCTCCAGTGGGAGCGGGCCACTTGGGACGGCGGAGGATTTTTCTTTCTCCGGCAGATTTCTTCTCAACGATTGCTGGACTTTCAGTGGGTACTGAGTCTTATCACTGTTAGCCATTAGCTGCGCTGGCTACCTCCCAAAGCCCTCAGGGGCCGAGGTGTGCGTGTGTGTGTGTGTGTGTGGGGGGGGGGGGGGGGGGGGGGAGGACAGGGGGAAAGCACTGAGACACACTTTCTTTTTGTGTTTTTACAGTTTTGGCCAAACGGCGAACTTAAGAAAATATTGACATTATCGCTGCAGCTATAACTATGACTCTGGCTGCAGTGCCCGGTGAATACCACTCTCACTATATCACCAATGCTGCCTCTATGCACTCCCTCTATCACAGAAACTACTGCCCTTGCTTCTGTCATTACCATTACCACTATCACCTAGCTCTATCACTGTCATTATCACGACCATTATCATGTCACTATCATGACCACACACACTGTCACTATAAGTGGCAACTATCACTATCAATATCACTGTCTGTTGCCATTATCACTGTAACTCTAACTTTAGCTGCCTGCACGTCAAGCATATAGCATACAAGAACCGACATTGCATGAATCCAATATTGTATGTAAGATATTAAGTGAAGTGATTTGGTATATAAATATAAATGTACAAAAGTCTTCTCCCCTCTGCAGGTGGGTGGATTCGGTATCAAGTTCCATAAAAATATTCCTGTCATCTTTGACACTAATACTGTTATTTTAACCACCCGAAAACCTCTTTAACACTTTGTGTGTGTGTGGTGATGTGTTGGTGTATGTGTGTGTGTGTGTATGGTGTGTGTGTGTGTGTGTGTGTGTGTGTGTGTGTGTGTGTGTGTGTGTGTGTGTGTGTGTGTGTGTGTGTGTGTGTGTATGTGTATGTGTGTGTATGTGTGTGTGTGTGTGTGGGGATACACTTAAACTGCGATTGTGATTATTTAGACCCACCAAATGGGATTAGCACGAACCATGTTCCGCATCGATATAAATTCCGACAGGGAAGACGTTCAACAGGAAGGAGTCAGCGGGGGGGGGGGGCAGCCGGGGGCTCTGATTGGCTGCACGGCGTCCTCAGGGCGCATGTGCACTTTCTATACATACCAATTGATTTGTTGTTTGCAAATGTTTCAGTTTCGTACATCGCGTCTTTTCTCTTACCAACAAAGCCGCCCGCACACCATAGCAGTAGAATATGGCGCAACCAATGCAAAAAAAGAAACAAAAGATCGGAAGTTAGATGTCAAGTGCTTATGAATATCAAATTCCACAATGACGCAGAGGGGACAGACACACTTGGCATATTCATCTGGTGAGATGCTTTGTTGCGCTCCTGAACGGGGAACGGTGCACTGAGAATACTGTGAAATATTGGTTAAATATCAGCATGGCCGCATATTTGATGCAAGGTACCAATAGACCTTTCCCTACTCAAGCAGCAAGTCCCGCCCCCCCTAGTTACTGTTGCTATGTCCCCCAAGCTTTCCCACAGCTCTGCAGCATTAGTAAGGTCCACTGAACAATGCCCCCCTGCTGATGATTCTCTCTCAAGGATTCCTGACAATATCGCTGTATGTTATTTGCCAAATGCCGTTACTTTATCTAATAGAGTTGTACAGAAAGGCCTGAACTATTTGACACAAGGATATATTCATGACATTCTGATTTCGGACGGAGCAGACGACAACATAAAACTTGATGCTAAGTGTTGGCGATCTATGAGGAAGACACAAACTGTGAACTTTCAGTGTTTTAATCATAAAAACCACTGCGTTCAGTAATTGCCTTATCACATACAGAACCTGTAAATAACTCGGACACAAACATGACAGAACCACTTGGGTCACATCCAGTCAATGGTTTGAGGGTTGTGCTTGACTTATAGTCGCTATAAAGCTGACTCTGTAAAGCCAGTGCAGATGGCACCTGGGTCTAACATTCAGTACCATCAATAATGACTAAAGTAGAAGGAAATTATTTGTCCTTCCTCCTGTTTTTAATAATAATGTCTCTATGAGACCATATGTAGTTGTCCAAATTTAAAATACATAAACTCTATCCATGTATTAATAACAAGTCCTGCAGACTGCATGGATGTGGGACAAGCTTTGTTTGTGGGACATCATGGCGGCTCTGTAGCAAGGGGCGTGGTCTTAAGAAATCATGCAATCTTATTGGTTATTATTCTCCACGTGACTGACAGTGTGGAAAGGTCCATTGAGCATCAGCTACTACCAACTTCATCCATTAAGATAAGAGATAAGATAAGATGAGAGAAGGACAAGGAATACAGATGTGAATAAGAGGAAAATTACATTTACATTTACATTTACCTTTTGGGCATTTGACGCTTTTATCCAAAGCGACTTCCAAAGAGTACATTTGTTGAAGGAGACCACAATATATCGTAATAACGACATTGATTTATTTTCCATACATTAATTTCAAAACATTACGACAATTATTCATGTGACACACTATGAGTAGTGTACAATAAACTGAAAAATATACTGTACATGTAAATACACAAATAAACAACATCCTTTTTGTGTTATGTTGTATGAATTCTTGTGATGGGCTAATTGTATATTCAGGTGGAGACTCCGTATACCACAAATGTAGATTTGAAATGTTTCATGCATACAGTATATCTACATCAATTCGACAGAAGTACTCATTCCGGTGACTCACTCAGACACGGTTGACCGAACCAGTCAAATCTTCTCAAATATTATCCAGTCAAACATAATTAAAAGTTGAATCTCCCAGATATTTGTTTTAGTGGTTCGCCAAAACCTCTCCACCAGATCAGTGATAGCATGTAGCCTTCAGTCGTCTTTCACGGTCCGTGGCTGCGGTGGTTCGAGTACAGTCGGCCCTGACGGTGAGAACGCTTCTATCATCTTCAGCAGTGCCACTAGGGGGAAACATCATGCTATACAAACACTACAGACGAGGCGTCACACCGTGGTGGGAAACAACGTGTGAACCTTACGCAACACCAGTTTCAGCGTTCTGAAGGCTAAACTCTCTTTGGCAGGCTAGACGTCTCCTCGACGCTCCACGGGCGGCGGCAGACAAGTGTAGATGTTTCCTTTGATACTCGTCCAAGCACGTGAGCGAACATGGTGTCCCAGGCAGTGCACGGGGGGGGGAAAGATTAAGGAGAGATGAGGCCTTCGGTGCCGTCGACGAGATAAACAACGAATTGTTTACCCTCTGTCAATTAGCGAGCGGCTCATCCCCTCCACAACGTGACGATGGAAAAAGTTGTGGCGAAGCCCAAACTTTCGCGTCGCGCACGTTATGTCACACAGCATAACAGAACGGGCATAAATGGGGGCTTTCATCCAAATCAGTGACTCCCGGTGAGTTCAGACGCAGGTGATTAAAGAGCAAGCGTGCATGTAATTTTGCATTGCGTTTATGGTTTCTTGTTCCTGTACTGTAACACCATGTCAGATTATGATGTCATAATTCTGCGTTGGATACGACGCGCACGGCAGGGCGGAACAATCTGGAATCACGTGCAACAATGTCATTGTGACGCTGATGTGAGGCACGCACCCATAATGCAGATTGATTTTCTGCCTTGGTAATTGTTATGCGCAGTTTCGAGCGGTCATCTATTGTGGCTGGAGTTCAGGTTCAGGTTCTGGATTGTCTGTAGCAAAGCAGCGAGCTCGGGAATCAATGTGACACAAGGCAGTCTCACCAGGAATGATTCAAAGTTTATTTACATACACAGAGCATATATACAGTTTGCATGGGAAAACAAGAGGAACATTTACATATAGACACAACAACTCAACAAGGGAAGCAGACATGGAAACGCCTCCAAGACAGCCATTCAGGGAGCAGGGACAACAAGGCCGTCCATGGAGACCCTTCCGTCCCCACACCCCAGACAGCCAATCCGGAGACGCCAGGACCCCAGGCCCCACGTGGGGATGTAACAGACAGACAAACAGTTAACTTGAAGCACGGATATCATGGCCTCCCGTGCCACACAAAGAGGTGCAGAGACTGCAAGGTCTCACGTTGAGCCCTTGCGTGGGACAGCCAGTCCCGATAGAAGAGGCAACATGTTCCCACAACAACAGCTGCGAGTGCGTCTCAGAGGCCTCCCGGGGAAAACAGATAAGAGTGAAGCTGACTAGTCACGTAGGTCAAACAGCTAACTAGTCACGTAGGCCACACAGCAGAGTGGAATGTTACCGGCCCACAAGATTAATACATCCACAACTCCCAACAGTAATACTCTGACCAACCGCATGGATATATATATATACTGTTGTGGGAGTGTGTGTGTTTGGTGGCTGGTTTAACTGGCCTCACCTGGCCGAGTGTGTGTGTTAATGGTTGATGGCTCTATTGTTTTATTCCTTTCTGTGTTTTAATGTATTGACTGCAACATGTGCGTGTGCCCTTTTTGTACTCCGTGGGAGAGGGGGTCAGCTTAAACACTCACGATTGACCGGAGGATTGTTAATGTTATTTTATTTATTTATTTATTTTTTTGGTCAGAATAAACTGAGATCGCCTCCAAAGATATCCTGGTCTCGTTCTCTTCAGCAAAACACAACGCAAGGCTTCACCGGTTACACTAGCACATCAGCTGTCGTTAACTGCAGTGAATTGTGTGTCACAATAAATACAGTTCAGAATCAGAATCGTTTGGCTTTAACGCTGGCTTTAATAAAAGTATTTATTTTGCCTGAAGTAAATGTTGTCTCTTTTTGCCTTTATTTTCTGCTTTGTTTACATGTTAAAATCACAAAAAAAATCTTCAGACCCCCCTGCCACTACGGAGTGCAGAGAGTGAGACAGAGACAGACTGAGAGAGAGAGAGGGAGAGATGGTTGATGGTGATGAATAGCTGCCAGTCTTTCACCAGTTCATTGTGCTTCCCCCCGGAGAAACCGGGGGGGGGGGGGGGGGGAGAGAGAGAGACACACACACACACACACACACGCATGCACGCACGCCACCGCACACACACACACACACACACACACACACACACACACACACACACAGAGAGAGAGCGCAGGATAGAGAGGCAGATGGAGCAAGAGAGAGATGGAGAGAGGGAGAGATGGAGAGAGAGAGAGATTGAGAGATAATGAAACAGAGATAATGAGAGAGAGAGAGAGAGAGAGAGAGGGTGGGGGAGAGAGAGGGAGAGGGTGGGGGAGGTAGAGGGAGAGAGAGAAAAAGAAAAAGACAGTGAGGGCTAAAGGGTGTGAGAAAGCATTATTATATGCTCCAGCAAATGACTTGCTTTTGTAATTAGCTAACATGTTTTGTTTCTCAAGTCCCCCTGAAGTTATTAGCAGAGCACAGTGAGCCTTGAAGTAATTGGAAAGCCTCGGTGACAGCAGTTGACAGGTTTCTCTGTTGCACGAAAAAAAGAAAAAAGTAAATGCTCAATACATTAAAAATGTCAGTATATTTCTCTCTCTATTCTCTCTCTCTCCCCCCCTCTCTCTATTCGCTATTCTCTCTCTGTCTCTGTGTTCTCTCTCTCTCTCTCTCCTTTGCTCTCACTCTCACCCCTCTCTCACTCTCTTTCTCTCCCTCCCTCCCTCTCTCTCTCTCTCTCTCTCTCTCTCTCTCTCTCTCTCTCTCCCTCCCTCCCTCGCTCTCTCTCTCTCTTTCTCTCTCTCTCTCTCTCTCTCTCTCTCTCAGTCTCTCTCTCTCTAGGTCATTTTCCTGCCTTTTGGATGCAGCTACTGTATTTGTCGATCCCCTCGTCTAATATTAGTCGATTCCCCCCCCCCCCTCGACAGCGCAAGCCAATGCTAATTGTTGCCGAGACGTACCGTATGTGTTATTTACACCCTGCGAGGTGGCGTGCCCATCTTCCACATGAATGTCACAGTGACAGACTCGACGTCAGTCGGAAATGCTCTAATCTAATAAATTGATGTTACCGGGGGCTAATATCTTTTGGTGAGTCATGCGACAGCCTCCGTGGAAATGACATTACCTCTTTAAGAAGTTGATACAACAGCAGGGGTCTTGTAAGCAGCCATTAGTCAAGCGGTGTCTGGCGTTTTAATTTAAAAACCTCATCGGCAATTAGACATGCACTACATCAAAACTGACTTATTTCCAGCGAGACTCAAACATTTGCTCTGTATTCCTGTAATTGTCTTAATTTGAGTAAAAGGAAAGACCCAAGGCCAGTACAGGCATTTTATTTAACGTTTTCTGAAACGCGGACAAATGGAGCCGTGTTTGGCTCATAATGGACTTGGCCCTCGGTTCGGTTTGGGCGGCCACAGATCACTCGCCGCCATTTTAATGTCGTTGTCAGCGTCGACTTGAACGTGCAATCACACAAACAAGTGATGAGCTACAAAGGCAAGAAAGATGAATGGGAGAATTTTAGTTCTTTAGAAGCATAATTTTTTTTGTTTCAACATAACAAATTAGCACAAAAAAAGAAAAATGCAAAAAGGAAGACAATCGACGAGGGGGAAAAGAAGGGAGGGAAACAAACAGGCTAATCTGATGGACACCCTCGGGAACGAGTGCTAAAGCCCCCTCTTTCGTTTTCTTTGGTTTTCTTCCATTTCAATTTAGCCAAAAGAGAAACTCGACGTACCTTTTAATTTTCTGATAGCTAACTCCGCTAGATATCTGCCCAAGAAGTTAATTTAAATGACTTTTTTGACAATGCGGCTTCGACAATCGCATGCTAAGTGGGGCTGGGCGTGCGTGTGTCTGAGAGCTGGGTTTGATCACCGAGAGCACCCACTGGTGGTGTCACCCGCGTCACACCAAAACTTTGCCGTGGATGTCATCAGATTCTGGGCTCATTACCACACACAACATGCATGTGTGTGTGTGTGTGTGTGTGTGGGGGGGAGGGGGGGGGGGCGTTGGGATAAAAGAACATGAACTGTCATTAAATTGTAGCTACAGTAAAAAAACAAAAACATTCAGTCGTCCGCTGGTTGCTGAAATGTTTACCGATTGGAAGCTAAGTGGCAAAGCGCTGAGACCAGAGTCTGTCAGTTGGAAGTCAACCAACAAACAAACAAACAAACAAACAAACAAACAAACAAACAAACAAACAAGCATGTTGTTTGTGTGTGTGTTCTGGTGACTTGTTCACACACGCTTGTGTGTGTGTGGGGGTGAGTAAAGTGAAATGTATTGTTTTTACCATGATGAAGATCACAGACAGGCTTGTTATGGAGACTCCTCCTCATCCTCTCGGTTGGTGATGATGATGATGATGATGATGAAGTTGCGGGGGGCGGTGGGGGGGGGGGGGGCAATATATTGTCTCACCGACAGGGGGAAGAAAAGGCAATGTGACCTTGATTTCCTCTCATTTTAGACTGGCAGGTGGTATCAGGGGATGAACTGTATTTTGACCTTGTGTTTACTCATCACAACAACAACAACAACAACAAAGGAGAAAAAAAGGGAAAACCACAGCGGAGGAGAATAGCAGGGAAACAGCCATCCATCACATTTCAAGTATTATTGCCTCCTGTCACCGAACAGCATGGGCCAGGCGCGGATAAGTGCTCTTCATTCTGTCGGCAGCCACACACGGGGGCTCTGATTTCAACCGTCCTATTAAACACAGACAACTCCTCACGCACGCTCATTTGCATGGCGCTCCTTGCCTCCTTCTCTCCTCCCCTCCTCTCCTCTCCTTCTCCTCCCTTATTTTGTCTCGGGGAGCCACAACGGACTGACTCACCGTCGGCCGGTCGGTCATCACCCAAAGGTATTTTACGCGACCGACGGAGAAACGTCGAACGATGTGACCTCCATTAAACACCCCCTCCACCACCACCTCCTCCTCCTCCTCCTCCTCCTTTTTTAGAAATTGCATTTGCTTTATTCCTCTCCCAGGCTCTCCGATACCTTGAATCATTTCTCCGGGGAGGGAGGCCGAAACCTGCTACTATACTGCTGCTGCTGCGCTGCCAGCCCCAGACAGTACAGCAATGGCGGTGGCGGCGGCCCAGCTATTCTTTACTCTGTGCCGTATGTGGGACACTTGAGCTCCGCGCGAGACAAGGCATCTGGCACAACCTTCAAGATGGCGTATCAACAGAGCTGCATTTCAAGCCCAGTGCAATGCAGGGCCAGTTGTTGCACACAAAACAAAGGGCCGGGGGGGGGCATCCTTAGTTTGGTACCCGGAGGGATCAGTTTCCTGTCAGATGAACCTGGCTTTTTTTAGTTCGATATAAACAGGCAGCAGCAGCAGCAGCAGCAGTGGAGCAGTGAAGGTGGAGGTGCTGGAGAGTGGAGGTGGTGAGAGGTGGTGGAGGTGAAGTTAGAGGTGGAGGTGCTGGAGAGTGGTGGTGGTGAGAGGTGGTGGTAGTGCTGGTGCTGGTGCTGGTGCTGGTGGTAGTGGTGCTGGTGGAGGTGCTGGATAGTGGTGGTGGTGAGAGGTGGTGGTGGAGATGGTGGTGGTGGTGGAGGTGGATGCTGCTGCTGCTGCTGCTGCTGCTTCTGGTGGAGGAGATAATGGTGGTGGAGGTGGTAGTGACAGTGGTGGTGATGTTGGTGGAGGTAGTGGTGATGGAGGTGGTGGTGACAGTGGTGGCGGTGACGGTGCTGGATGGTGGATTCTGCTTCTGGTGGTGGTGGCGGAGGTGGTGGTGGTGATCGAGGTGGTGGTGGTGGAGGTGGTGGTGATGGAGGTGGTGTTGGTGGTGCTTCACGAGTGAGAGCTGAACACATCACCTCAACATGAAAATGATTTAACATTTGTCCGCGTCATCTTCCAATTAGGGGACGGTTCACTGTAAATTATACAGCTGACAATTATGTTTTCGTTTCAAAGGTCAATAAATAACAATAGAGAAAAATGTAATTACAATCCCACGACCTTCTCCGATTGTCATGCCCCTCCCCCCTCCCTCTCAGTATTTCTGAGCACATTTCAGATTTCATCATCATAACATAATCTCTTTAAAAACTAGATAGCTGGTCGGGCTTTGGATGCAAAAGCCTTTCCTTCAGAGCACTTAAGCTTTGGTTAAAAGCCGTTTCAAATTTCACGTATCTTTCCCATAACGGTGCTCCGCAGATCTCTGAGGCTCCGTCATGAAACGCTCACGTAAAACCTTACACACATAAAAAAAACGAAAAAAAGATGGACAGCCAATCACAGAGCTCCTCACGTGTCCTTGGTGCCTATCGACAGGTGTAATAGTTACATGTGGTAAGGGCTTGGTGTTTAAAAATGAAATATATATAAAGATCTAGATAAATAGACACATGGGCACATATCTATCTAGCTCTTGTGGCAGCCTGGCCCAGCAAGACAGCATAGTGGGTGGACCAATTGGAATAAAGTATACAGGAACCAGGGTTGCGGCATAACAAACTCAGGTATTTATTAAATAAAGTTAGGAAAGGAGAGTGGAACAGAATTAACTTAAATCTTCCATCTTCCTTTCGTCCACAACAGGGCCAAGATTAGCCATTCACCACGACGTCCAAAATAAAGTCAATAGTTTTCAAACAGGGTGGCCAGAGGCTGCATAACCTGAGACTGGCCCAGTGGGTCCACTGTCCTCTCGCCCCAGCCAGTCTGCCTGGCCTTTTGTTCCCTGTGGCTTATAACTAGTTGTTGTTGTAACTGGTTCTTACTGTAATGGGCCCTTATTGGCCACGCCTGGGCAGAGGTAATGAGAGGCCCCGGTTGGGGGCGGAGTCTCCTTGATACTACAGGTGCTGCAGTACCACACCATGCCTCTGCAGCCATGTGGGGCATGGATCAGGCATCAGGCCCTCACTGTCAGGAATTCCACCAGAGTGGCGTCTTATCCTGTTGTGTGTATTTGTTGTGTGTTCTGTTGTGCTTACACACTCCGCCCCTCACCTGTTGCCTATTAGCCCCTGATTTGTTTCGACCTATCATGCTTTCTTCAGTTAATCGCCCGGTGAATTTAAACTCTGTGATTCTCATTGTGCAGAGTGAGATTTCACTTGATGTTACCAGAGCTGTCAAGCGGTCTGTGCGTTGTTGAGTCTGTTTGTTTGGTTTACTTGTCTGTTTTGGACTTTTGTTTGTCTGTTTAATTTTGATCTCTGCTTGGATTACATCTTGTTTTTGATTTCTGACTGGATCTGGTGAGTCTGCGAGAGAGTCCTTACTGCTAACCTGACACTGTCTGCCTGTCTATCCATCCATCTATTCATATATCCGTAAATATATATATATATATATATATATCCATATAAATATATATAATGAAACACCTGAGCCTTGAGACCACAGTGGACATGCTGACGTTTAAGTTGACTTGAATTATAAACAATTTAGGATAAAAATGGGTCATTATGTTACCACTCCAGTGCACCACTCTCTGAAGACATCTTCAAATCCTATCCAGCCCTCCTTGACTCTCTGAAGTAAGTGAGGAGAGAAGTGTTTGGGACTTGCCGTTGGATCTCGCTGTATAATCGGGGGCTCTATTGAATCACTCACCGCTTATAAACATAACTACTAAAACTACTCTGAACAATTTGTAATATAGTTCCTAATATGTACGGTAAAAAGTGACAAAGTAGTAATACTCAAAGAGTACATTTGTTGAAGGAGAGGCAGCAATATATCACTGTGGTACCTGAAGATAAGAACAGAGCTGTTTTCCAGCATTCATATTTACGAGACGAATAGAACGAGTTTCATAATTGCTAAGTTGCCTCCATAAGTAGCTGGGCAGGCGTGCAATTCTAAGCGTGCCACAACATCTGAGAACGAACAACAATGCTAAATGTCATTAATAAGTGTTAAGACATATAAACACACAGTACAGTAGTATTCTTATCCTAGCATAAAATGGTAACTAGTAGAGTAGAAGAAAAGTCCAATAATACAATCGTCCAATAGGCCAAAAAATCCAATAATATAATAATAATAATCCAATGGTGTAAATACAATAGTCCAATAATCCAATTGTGTGAGTCTAGTGTAATTGTAAGTCCAATAATAGTCCAACAATAGAATAGTCCGGCTGGGGGGACGACCAGCGGGGGGTCACACAAGAAGGGCCATTATTGAATGGATGCTGAATTTATTTATCGGACGTAAAAAAAATAAAGGTGCTATGTTTATTGGGGTTAAATGTGAATCAGAGGGCCCAATGATCTTTGGTGAATACTTGATTACGGTTGGTCGATATCGTTCCATTATTCTTTCAATGACCGGACTACACCTCTGCCTTTTAAAACGCTCCGAATCAATGCGCTACAAATCCAATGGTAACAACAAATGGTCAAGCACCTCTATCGACCGGATGTTTCTGTGACAACGTTAAAAACAATATATAATGTATAATAATAATACATAGCGCCGCAGCGGATTAAAGTCGATAAAAAACCAATAGCGTTATAGACGAACGTGATCTAATCGCCGTCGCAAACTGTGGTGTAAGCGGAATAAACCACTCTGAGGTATCATTATTTTCCAATAACGGGCCACCCCGCAGTGGTTTATTCCTTACATATATCTTACACACACACACACACACACACACACACACACACACACAGTGTGTGTGTGTGTGTGTGTGTGTGTGTGTATAACACACACACACACACACACACGTTTGTACTGTATGTGAATTCAGCATTGCAAACATGACCCGATTGGACCGACCTTCGCCTTGAGCTCAGATCAATTAAAACAACCACGCTTCTCTTGACCGCCGTGATGCGTAGTGTGTGTGTGTTCTGTCCATCGACACATTCCTGAGCGCAAGTCAGGGACGCCGTTTCTTACAAAAACATGAAGTGGCAGAAATAAACTGTTGGAAAACAGCAGTTATCTCCTACAGCGAAGGACGGCCTGCATGCATGCATGTGGCCCTGAGGGTGCCGCCGCCAGGAATATAAACAAGCAAAGAAATCAGATGAATGGATAAATGATGTATGTATTGATAACCCCCTTTTTTTTTATAGATAGATTGCACTGGGAGGAAGGATGCATTTAATGGAGTAGCTCTGTGGCCAGAGAGCTAACACGTAGCTCAAAGCTTTCTGGCCTGCAATTCCTTAGTGGCCACATGCTGTGTTCGTGTGCATAGAAATGAGCCTGTGTGTTGCCGAGCGAAGACTGCTCAGTCTATTTACTGTGACCGGTGTCACTTGGCAGACGCTCGTGTCCACCAGCCTGTGCGCTGGCGGGGAATTCAGATGTGTCGTTACGGAGCAGGTAGTAGGGGTGAGGTGTGTCTCGCTCGCGGATGCCAACAGGTAGACATGCGGAGGCAGGGGGATAGCTAGCAAGCTGGCCACGCGAATATCATTTCTCCCGATCAGGACTCCTCCAGGGTCTGTCGCCTCTGTACATGCTGGTGACAATGTGTCTGTGACGTGTAGTCACGTAACATGGGCATGGGATATGAATACATATCTGTTCTTATCTTTATCCTTACTTTGAGCTAAAGGGATTTGAGTTGCCTTTGATGAATTCACACCAAAGCATGTATAAATGTTTTAAAGTAAAATGAAAAAAGGCCTCATCCTCATTTTTCCCTTTTCGCGATTGTTCAGTCGAGCTACTACAGCACATACATTTGCACCTGAAGTCCCCGCAAACGCAGTGTGAATGAGGCTTCCGTTTTGTGGGGATTTCTGATGTATGCTCCATTCAATCAAACGTGTTCATCACTGCGAAGAGTGTGTGTGTGTGTGTGTGTGTGTGTGTGTGTGTGTGTGTGTGTTTGTGTGTTGATGGTTGCCATAGAGCGCGCCACGGCAACAACATCCATCCCCGGCAACAAGCAACGCATGATAAACAGCTCCATCTCACCTTTAATCAGGCAGCCATGGACGAGTGGAAGCTGGATTACAACAAAGACACATTCCCAGCGTTTGTGCCGCCTCTAACAAGCATACTGTTGTTGTTGTTTGGGTTAAAACACACACGCTCACACACACTCACACTCTTTCACACACTGACACACACACACACACACACACACACACACACACACACAATCCTCTGTTGAATATGAACAGTTTTGATGCAGATTACCTAACACTGGCAGTGTGTAAGCAAGGTATGACCGCAGAACAAGAAGGCATTAAGCATGCATCCATGTTCAGAGAGAGAGAGAGAGAGGGCGAGAGATAGGGAAACAGAGGGAAACAGAGAGGGTGAGAGAGAGGGTGAGAGACGGAGAGAGGGAGAGGCAGAGAGAGTGAGAGAGAGAAGAGGGAGGGAGACAGAAGGAAGGGAGGGAGAGAGACAGAGAGTGAGAGGGCAGAGACAGAGGGAGAGAGACAGGGATAGACAGAGACAGAGAGTGAGAGAGAGACAGAGAGAGCGAGAAGAGGGAGTGATGGAGGGAGACAGAGGACAGGGAGAGAAACAGAGAGAGGGTGACAGAGAGAGAGGGCAGAGTGGGAGGGAGACAAAGAGAGAGAGGGGTAGAGAGACAAGGCAGAGAGAGAGAGAGAGGGGGAGGGAGGGAGAGATGGCAGAGAGAGAAGGAGAGGGAGCGAGGGAGTAAAATAAATGATTATGCTTCATTAGAGTGTGATACCGCGCTGTTATTGCTGAATGCACGACGAGGCGCTCAACCTCTGTCAAATCAAAGACAAGAACAGTCACACATTACGGGCCACCGGCTATACGGTGAACACACATACACCAGCCCCCCCAACCCACCCCGCCGTCCTCCTCCTCCTCCTCCTCCTCCTCCTCTTCCTCCATGAGAGCATGCTGCAGCTCACGCAGATCACATCATAGCATACGAGTGTGTGTGTGTGTGTGTGACAATACAAACAACACTATAGTGCTGTCGACACATGCATGAGTCTCCATCCGCCCGGGTTTAGAAACAGACACCGGGGGGGGGTGGCGGGAGGGACAACTCAAGGTTGATTCAGATCCGCCGGCAGCGTGGAAATTAAAGGGGGAGGAGGAGGAGGAGGAGGAGGAGGAGGAGGATGTGACGAGGAGCCCCTCTGATCTCTACCTCTTGTCGTCGCCTCGCGGGGATGAGCGCCTCTGCACACGCGCATGTTGCTCATCACCTGTAGCTAGCACGCCCAGGGGCCCCGGGCTCCCAGTCACCCCCACACACCTGGCCAGGTGAGAACACAATGTTCCCCCCCCCACAGTACCACAGGTGCTGTGATGGTGGGTGGACGAGATTCAGTCAATTCACAGCAGTATTCTCAGCCTCTGGGATGAAATTGAGATGGATATGGAAAGAGTATTGTGTGTAGTATTCTAGTCTTTTAGATTTTGATATTATTCAATATCAGCCTTTTTATTTTTAAAAATAATCGCTTTGTGTCATGAAAGCCATTTCCTGCCCTCATGTGGTGCCAATGTGTTTGTTCTATTTTTGTGTATTTTTTTGTTATTTCAATGTTTTCTATTGTATTACTGTCTTACTGGCCTCGTGCAATGTCTCAGATAGAAATAGCCTCGAGTCTATAGTCTATAGTCTATAGTCTAGCTAGCCTATAGCGGCTATCCTATAGCAGTGTATTTTTGCTAAAACACGACATGACAGCAATTCAGAGGGCAGGGTGGCATTATTTTGACGGAGCACATCTCTCCTTATTTTCCATTTTCCTTTCAGCTTCAATTCTCCACTTTCCCGACCACCTGATCCACCACCAAACCAGCCTGCAAGAATGACCACCTGATCCACCAACCAACCAGCCTGCAAGAATGACCACCTGATACACCACCAACCAACCAGCCTGCAAGAATGACCACCTGATCCACCACCAACCAGCCAGCCTGCAAGAATGACCACCTGATTCACCAACCAACCAGCCAGCCTGCAAGAATGACCACCTGATACACCACCAACCAGCCAGCCTGCAAGAATGACCACCTGATTCACCAACCAACCAGCCAGCCTGCAAGAATGACCACCTGATACACCACCAACCAGCCAGCCTGCAAGAATGACCACCTGATCCACCACCAACCAGCCAGCCTAAGAATGACCACCCGAACCACCACCAGCCAGCCTGCAAGGATGACCACCTGTCTGCACCATACTGCATGCACTTTCGTATCATAAGGCACCGCGCAGCCTATATTACACACACATTACACACACTAACGCATCTCGGAGACGTGTCGGCACAACAACAACAACAACAACAACAACAATAACAACCAGCACCACAACGGAGGACACGTTTTCATCTCCGGCTCCGGCTGCGTCGTCGTCGCTGCGCTGTGCATCAGTAGCAGCATCACGTCGCACTGGAACAGCCCTTCTTCTCACACACACACGCACACACACACACACACACACGCACAAGGCATGAGGAGGATGCAGATCTGTCACCGCCTCATCACTCGTCATTGACGATCAGAAACCCAGAAACTGTGACTCTGATTAAAACCCCTCCCGACGATTGTGGACAGATTTCAGGGGTTTCAACCAGTTGACGCGGAGGAGGAGGAGGAGGAGGAGGAAGAGAAGGAGGATCGAGGAGGGGGATCAGGACAGCGATTCACATTTGGATGATCTGAAATCGTGCGACACCAGCCGACCAGCCGACCAGCCTTTTTTCCTCCTTTCCACGTCCACGGGAGCGGTGCACAGATGCAGATGATGGGTATATGAATGGATGGATGGGTTAAGGATATATATATGTGTATATATATATATTCTATATATATATACACACATATACAGTACATCAGGAGGCACTGGGTCCAATAAAGTGGACTGCATGGATCGGGGAATTACGAGACAATTACGGAACCGACGCGTCCGCCTCGCCGTGGATGGACGCACTTGAATGACGGTGCTCCGTGCTCCGTTTATTATTATTAATATTATTATTATTATATTATTATTATTATTATTATTATTATTAGTCGTAGTAGTAGTAGTATTAGTAGTATTATTAGTATTGGGATTATTCTGCTGCCGCTTTCCGTGCACTTTGTAATTATTATTGCGTGCATATGGACCAAAACGTGCGGTGCTGAGCGCAACCCCGCATGCAACAGTGTGTTGTGTTCCGCACAGTAGAAGAGGAGGAGGAGGAGGAGGAAAAGTAAATGCATTGTGAATAGTAATAATGGGGCAATGCTGCTGCGTTTTCGTGGCGTTTTTCTTCCTTTGACGGGCATGTGTGTCAGTGTGTGTTCGCCGTGTCGAGCCGTGTGAGAGGTGTGGATGTCGCATGAGGGCAATGCGCTTCTGGAGGCTCCCCTCTTAACCTTCACCGCAGAGAACCAGACGCGTTTAACCTTGATGCAGTAGTAGTAGGGGGAGCACCCGTCCTTTATCTGCACTCTGCTTCACCGAGGCTGTCTGTGGCTGTCTCACGTCAGGCTGTTTCATTCATTCATTCATTCGTTCGTTCGTTCGTTCACGCGTTCATTTCAAACGGGGTGCATGCCTTGCCAAGCCATGCTGGATACATTCACTCGTTCATTCATCCGTTCCGCGATTCCTGCAGCCCGACGTGTCGCCGGGCTGCTCATCTTTGTGTTGCGCGCAGAAAGAGTTCACCATGGATAAAACGTATTTTCGGGAAAACGCATGAAAGGGGAGGGAGAGAGGACGGGGCTCATTCAATCGATCGATTCGGGGTTCGGATCAAGCAACAAAAGCCACCCCCTATGTCTGTTTCGGGTTTAGTCCTCTAGGTTTGCTGTAATCAACAGGTTGAAAGTCAAAGAGGATTTTTTTTTTCTTCTCTCTCCTACCGCTTATCCAGTTAGAAGGGATGCGCCTCTCTGTGCCTGTTTTCTTTCTGCTGTGGGTAAAAGCCCTCACGTTGAAAAACCTGAATTACACTGTTCCCGAGGAGCAGGGACCGGGCACCGTCATCGGGAACATCGCAAAAGATGCGGGCTACGGGGCGATGGAGAGGGGCAAAAAATCGAACTTTCGCGTCTTGGAGAATTCCGCCCCGCACCTGGTGGACATCGACCCGGAGAGTGGACTGGTGTTCACCAAACAAAGGATTGACAGGGAGACGCTGTGCCGACGCAGCGCCAAGTGTCAGCTCTCCATGGAGGTGTTTGCCAATGACAAGGAGATATGCATGGTCAAGATTGACATTCAAGATATCAATGACAACTCGCCCAGTTTCCCCTCAGACCACGTCAACATTGACATCTCAGAAAACGCAGCTGCGGGCACCCGCTTCCCCCTGACCATTGCACATGACTTGGATTTTGGGGAGAACGGGATTAAAACTTATCAGGTCACACGAGACGATTACAATACGTTTTCCTTGGATTTAAAAGTAAGGGGAGATGGAACCATCTACCCAGAGCTGGTGGTTCAGAGGCCCCTGGACAGGGAGGACCAAAGCCATCACACTCTTCTTCTGACAGCCATCGATGGGGGGGAATATCCGCGATCAGGCTCCATGCAGATCAATGTCAGGGTCACTGATTCCAATGACAACAGCCCTGTCTTTGAGAAATCATCGTACGTTATTGAGATTCCCGAGAATTCTCCACCTGGAAAAATACTCATTGACTTGAACGCCACTGACCAGGATGAAGGGAGTAACGGGCAGGTCGTATATTCTTTCACTGGATACGCGTCAGAAAGAATGCAAGACCTTTTCTCCATCGATCCCAACACCGGCATCATCAAGATCCAAGGAGAGATAGACTATGAAGCAAATCCAATCATAGAGTTTGACGTGCAGGCGAAGGACCTGGGTCCTAACCCGATACCAGGTCACTGTAAACTTACGGTCAAAGTGCTGGACAAAAATGACAATTGGCCACTGATAAGTTTTGTGTCGGTTCGACAGGGCAGCGCAAGTGGGGAGACCCGGCCCTGGGACGTCTCCCTGCCCCTCATCGTCACCCTCTGCATCATCTCCGTCATGCTGCTGGCCGTCATGACCGCCATCGCCGTCAAGTCCAAGCACCAGGAAAAGGAGGCGGGGAACTACAACTGCCGCATGGCCGAGTACTCCAACGCTCCGGTGGGGAAGGGCAACAACAGCAAGAAGAAGCGTATCAACAAGAGTGACATCATGCTGGTGCAGAGCGAGATGGAGGAGAGGGACTCGGCCAGCCGGATGAACGTGGTGAGTAGCCCGTCGCTCATCACCTCGCCCATCTGCTTCGACTACCAGAGCCCGCTGCCCCTCACCCTGCCCAGGTCGGAGGTCATGTACCTCAAGACCACGCCGAACAGCCTGACGGTTCCCCGGCCCGCCGGCCGCTCCAGCTTCGCCGGCCTGAGTGCGGAGACGCCGAGCAACAGGATGTCAGTGATACAGGTATGGGCCCATCCACCCCACCCACCTCTCCGTGCAATACACAATATACAGCATGTGCGCTCTTCCTCCTGTGTGCCCGACCCGTCCAGTCAGGTTGTTATCGGCCCTGTTTCCTTCCGTCTTATCTGCACACTGCGCTTTGCCATTATCTGACAAAAGATATGCACTGTAACGGCACAAGAGACAAAAAGACACAGAAAACAATGGGGTTGCCATTTCTTTGTTCTGCGGTGTCACCGTATTCGGCTGAATGAAGCACGATATGTCACTTGTTAAGCACTTCAGTGAAGGACGTTATTGCGCTATATATGGAAATGTCAATTCTGCTCTCTTATGGCGGTATCTTTTTAATCAGAATGTTTTGAGCTTTTTAAAAAAAAAATCTCCCTTCCCTTTCTTTCTCCTGTTTAATTAGACCATTATAAGTCCCCCTCCTGCAAAACCTTACAGCTGGTCTGCATAATCAGGACCTCCTTTCAGTTAGACATGCAAACAGAGTGAGTCTTGAACAAGGCTACTGTGGTCCTGCCAGACGAATCGCCGCAGAGTGGAAACAAAACCCGTGCCTGAGAGGCGTGGATTGGACAGGTGTTTGAGCAGCTTGTCCGATCACATTACCGAACCACTATGTGCCAGGCAGCTAGATACACACACACATACACACACACGCACAACATAACCCCCACAAGCATTTCCCACCCTCCTCCCACCCTCCTCCCCTCCCCTCCCCATCCTCCAGAGCATGGGGGGTTAGATACACACACACCCCCCCCCCCCAAACCAAATCCCAGATCCTGGAGATGAAGGCAATTAAACAGGGTCATCCCGGTGCTAATAAAAGCCGTCGGTCCATCCGGCACATTCGATTGGCCGAGATGGCGGGCATGGCCGTAATGTTGAGAACATTGTGGGTTATTTTCTATATTTTTCACTCTAGGACTTTGAGAGAGGGAGAGAGGGACAGTCGCATTTGGGTACGATAACACGAGCGACAAGGCCTGGCGCTGTCACCAGTTGCTAGGGCAAGTGGGTGTGATCAACGTGAACCCATTATTCTCCAGACAAGGAGAAGGATGCTCGTGGCGGTGGCTAATGCATTACCGCGCCGGCCTGCCAAAGCGGCACATATGCTCATAATGGAGATTTGTTCTTATTATTATGCCACTGACAGTGATTCCAGCCATTTTTCTGCTGAAATGATTTCATTAATATGTCGTATTTATGGCCGGCGATTAAAATGCGGAATTGACGATAAACCGCCCAGAGAATCGTTTTAGTTGTCTTTTGTTTTGTTATTTACGTTACCCTGATTGTTGTGGAAACACGTCGACGGTGATTGGAGATGGCTGGATGTGATTGTTAATTATTTATTTTCCCGCTCCTCTCATTTTCAGACGGATAATTTCCCCTCAGAGCCCAATTATGTTGGCAGCAGGCAGCCGTTTGTTCAAAGGTAAGTCTGGTGAGCAGGATCTTCCTGACCGATGGGTTTATGTGTACACACACTGCTCAATATCACGCCAGGCCGCTCAAACACCTGCACACACACACACACACACACACACACACACACCACAGCACACACGCACACACATCACACACACACACATCACACAGCACACACACATGCATACATTCACAGAGCGCCAATTATGTTGGCAGCAGGCAGCCGTTTGTTCAAAGGTAAGTCTGGTGAGCAGGATCTTCCTGACCGATGGGTTTATGTGTACACACACTGCTCAATATCACGCCAGGCCGCTCAAACACCTGCACACACACACACACACACACACACACACACACACACACGCACACACACACACACACACACACACACACACACACACACACACACACATGCACACACACACACACACACACACACACACTCTCACACACATGCACATGCACACAAACAACTCTCACACATGCACACACACACACACACTCGCACACACATGCATACATGCACATAACACACGCACATGTACACACACACTCACATGCACGTGCACACACATGCACGTGCACACACATGCACACACGCACAACGCACACCTGCACACACACA